>JAFIDM010070225.1:0-11386 GCA_023159025.1 Thereuonema tuberculata
TATACGTTTATTTTTGTTTTATTTTGAAGATTTGAAGACTTTTCAATAGATAGAATGTCTAGAAGAGGGAGAATTAAGAAGACTTATGATAAAATTCATCTTGCTCGAGGCCCTTACAATAATCTTGGCCCTCCCCCCCAAAAAAAAATATATTCTATATTCGTCATTGACTAATATAACTGCTGTTTATAAAATAAAGTAGAAAACATATTTGTATTTTAAAAGAAAGTAATTATACATAAAAAAAAACAGAAAAATTATTACAATTAAAAAAATTGAAGAAAAATTTATGTAATGCTAACTGTAAATTATTGGTATATTATAAATATAATTACAAATAAAAGCAATAAATCTCATAATTACGTAAAGAAATTAGCAAAAAATAAAGGAATAGAATATTAATTAAATTAATTAAAATAGTATTTTTTTCCCCTTATTTTTATTTCATTAGTCTTAGTCCTGTTTGATCCTCGGTCAGATCCTTAGGATTAGAAATTTTTTATTATTATTATTAGATCTTAAATAGAATGTGATTAATAGTATAAAACAATGATTGCAAAACTTGTGAAAAAAATATACATTATAATGATAAATAATTTCTCCAAAACAAAAATGTGTACAGCCGGAACTCCTCTAATTCCCTCCCACAAATTGTCCGATTTCCGTCCCCTACGTAGCTGCTATCTTGATTAGGATAATGTATAAAGAACTCCTAAAAATTATTTTATTATATATTTTTTTACCTGTTTAGCTTCGACTTTGGGAATAGGGACATTTTTCAGGAACTGAAGGACTTCAGGTCCTCCAAAAGAAGCAACTCAAATACACTGAAGCTCGGTTATAACGCGATCTTTCGGATCCAAGATTTCGAAGATCGCGATATAACCGCGTTATAACCGAACTTTTATTACTTCGCGACGCCAAATGTCGTATATCGCACCCTATTATCGCCCACGCGATTCCAAATCGATTTAAAATGGTCATTTCGCGATTACCTACATCATTCAGAGCTATGTGAGAGAATTTTATATTTATAAATACATAAATCATTACCTTTTCAACACTTTGATGGTGATCTATATTAGCCAAAATCGATTTGGCGCCGTCATCTTGTACAAACGACGAGTCACGTGGTTCGAAACTAGGTATTTATACCAGAGGCGGATTTACACTTTTGCCGCCTATGGGCTATCCCAGATTTGCCGCCCTTCCTCCTGACCCTCCTGTCTGAATATATCACTAGTTGATGATGATATTATTATTATTATTATTATATATAAGAAATATATAATGTCGTATTTTATAATAACTATGTTATATTTTAACCGTAACGATGTATAAAACTGATTTGCTTTTTAAGAACTGTTATATTTATACTGTTTCTTATTTATTTAAATTATTAAAAATCGTAATTATATATAAATTATATTAATTAATGTAAGTAATAGATATATACACTTCATGGTAATAATGTTTTATTTAACAATTAATTGTAGATAGTTAAAAAAAAAAAAACTTGTTTAAAAACAATTCCGTAAAGTTCCTAAGAACATTTACAAATATACAAATTAAGACCATTGGCATAATGGCATTCGCACTTGTGCTAAAAAATTAAAAATAGAATTAGATTGACAATAATAATAGTAGTAACTAGGCCATCTCCCGTGTACAGATTAATAGTTATAGATATTTGAAGAAGAGATTTATTTACATGGACGTTGGTTGATATAGATGTTAAATGAAGATCATAGCTTATATACGATACTCCTGGCGACGAATTGATTACGACTATTCTTTCGAGTGAAGATAACCAAATTCTGATGACTTGTGAATCTAGACAAATTTTCCTCTTTGGCGGAGACTTCAGACAAATTTTACCTGTAGTCAAGAATAGCCGAGATTACGAAATTATTAACAGTTCTTTGAAAAGAACTCATCCTTTCTCTCGTTGTCCATTTCGATACTAATTGATTATCGATGATAAAACGATGGTTTATATGAGATAATCCAAGAATAATCGATTCCAATGAAAGGGGTTAAAGCAACATTTTGAAGTTTTGAAGACTCTTTTCAAGCCATCTCTTTTTCAAGCATAATAAAATTGGAATAAGTACAACAAAACAAAATAGTTGGAAGCTTAAACAAATTTCAAAAACACGTGAATCAATAAGTTTAGTTGTTTTTACAAAAATATATTAATAAGGTACAATTCATTATTAAAAGTAATAATAAGAAGAAAATAAAATTTAAAATAATCTAACAAAACTCGATTCCAAAGAAAGCAGTTAACGCATTATTTTGAAGTTCAATAATGCTCAATTTGAATTTGTCGACTTCCTCGTGACAATAAAAAATGAAAAACCGTTTTCCATTGTTGCACTAACATTGGGGCACAACAACAACACAACAATTGCGGAGATATAAGTCAAAAAACAATATGAAAAGAGTTGTAGTCCGTATGGCCTAATGGGTAACACATCCAACTTCGAATCAAAAGGTTGCAGGTTCAAATCCCGTCGCGGAAATTTCATTGTAAAAATTATTTCTATTTTCCATTCGCACAGAAAATTGCGCCAGACAGACAGACACACAGACAGACAGAGAAATAAAAGATTTTAGTAATATAGATTGCATGAATTACAACTGCAAGCTTTGATATAATGAAAATAAAACTAAAATATAATATTGTTTGTAATAATAATAATCAATCAAAACACCAAAATAAAATTGTTAGAATGATCAAAAATAATCAACAATATTGCAGGTGATGATTTAAATTTTTAATAATAAAAGATCGTAACTGTTTTTAACTAAATTACAAACACTAATTCGTGACTTTTTTTTTTACTTTTTTACTGTTCATCAGTCCTATTAGGTATTCAAAAATAAAGAATACCTGTAATATAGGTGCTGATAGATTAATTTATAATTATTAAGTATAGATTAATTAACTTTGTTAGTTATCTAATACAAACGAAAAGAAACGTAACAAAAGTTAAAAGTTAAAAATTCAGAATAATATTCTCTTTAATTACGTCAGCGATTAATGAAGTTTTAACCTTTTTAATACTTTTTAGTGTTTTAGAATTATATTTTTCCCAATTAATTTGACTGAATAATTTATATTTTATATAGTTTCCAATCTTAGACCAAAATTATTATTCATTTTATTGATTTGAAAGAGTTTTAACCAATTATGTCTAGTTATTTTTTCATTATTTTGATAATTTTTTTCTGTATTGACATTATAAATGCTATTCATAATTATTTTATAAATAATTTTTCTTTAATAGTAAGTATTTTTAAAATTTTTCCTAATCTTGTTTTTTTACCCAAAATTTTTCTTTTCCAACCCTCAACCAACCCTGTGAAATGTATTCTCCGTTTGAAGAGGCGTGGCTAAGCCTCTTCTCGTAATGGACAAACAATAGTCAGGTGTTTACAATAATAATGGTTTTCTTCTTGCTTGTCCTTGAGCGAAGGCAGTTATTAATTCGTCAAAGTCTACGCTCTTTGTCAAGTCACTCTCAATTGTCAAAATTGCCAGCCAGTTGAGTCGATCGCTGCTTTCTGTGGACCTTAGATAGTTTTTCAATCTTTTCATCGCGGAAAACGACCTCTCAGCTGAGCAATTTGAGACCGGCATCGTCAAGAAGATCCTCAAGATGATTTCGACATATGGATACAATTCTTTCAGCCCACTCTCATAAATCAGCTGACTAATGCCAAAGAATGTTTTGGGAGGCTCTTCGTCCACACTTTTCAAAAAACAAAAAAAATGAACACATTCATTTTCCAAAGTTTCTTCCTCCGGTAAATCACCGTTGTATTTTTCACATAGTTTCTTCACATTTTCACAAATAGTTTTTCGGTCCCAATCAATCCCACAAATGAAAATATCGAATAATGAGCTGAGATCATCATATACCTCTTTGCGATGAGATAATTCAGTCAGAAACCTATCAATAATCACAAAAAAAGTGTTTATTTTGAAATTGTTTTGGCCGCTCAGATCTGTTTCATGTTGTTCCCGTGTTTCATCAGATTGAAGCTTTCTTATCTTTTTTCTCTTAGTAGAATCTTCATATTCATTAATTTTTGATTTTACTTTGGCTTCCTTTTCATAAGTTTCAAATTCTGTTCGTATGCATGATGCATATTCATAGAGGGAGCCGTAAATCTTAGCAACAGTTGAAAGATTCATTTCGGTTGATTGAAGTGACTTGCTTGAAAGATTCAGCCTCTCCAATAATTTACCCCACACAATTGAAAGTATGGCCGTTTCCAACCTCTGAAGTTGTTTAAGGTATCCAGATGCTTCGTTCCTTATGATAGTTTTCAGTGTTACATCATTTTGGATCAAAGTAAGAGCTTCCGCTATTTGACACCAATCTTTGTTTAGGCTTCGGCACGCATCATCTCGAGCTGACCAGCGAGTTTTAGATAAACTCTTTAAACTCAAGTTGTGTTCAACAAAACAACTTTGAAGTACCTCCCTACTTTTGGTGGAGCTTGTGAAGAAAACATAGAGGTTTTGAAGAAGCGTGAAAAAATTGTTGCTTTCTTGACAACAGCTGGTTGCGTGCTCTCCGACCAAATTAAGTGTGTGGGCAGCGCAAGGTGTGTACACAGCCTTAGGACTGACTTCTCGGATCCTAGCTTGTAAGCCACTGTACGCCCCAGACATATTAGAGGCGTTATCGTAGGATTGACCTCTACAGTTCTTTACGTCTATATCATATTTTTCCAACGTTTTGATCACTGCGTCGAAAAGTTCCTGTGATTTGTGGCCTACAGATGGAAGAAAACACAAAAACCTTTCTACAGGAGTACCGTTTTCCTGAACATACCTAATGATTACTGCCAGCTCATCAATGTGAGTAATGTCAGGACTGGAATCAACAATGATGGAGAAGTACTTTGCAGCTTTTATTTGCATGACTATTTCATTTGTAACCTTTTCTGCCATGAGCTTGACAAACTGTTCGTACGTGGTCGAAGAAAGATAGGATGTAAATCCTTTCCCTGGATTACCGTATTTACTAATATGTTCTGCTAAGAAAGGATCAAACTTTGCAATAAGCTCAAGGCACATTATGAAGTTCCCACTATTTGTTTCTGACCCAAAAAATTCTTTGTGACCTCTCAGTGGCAACCCAGCAGCTGTTAATGCCTGAGTCGTTGCAACAACTCTCTTCAAAACGCTGCGCCAATACTTAGTTTCCTCCTCTATTTGATTGAAAAGCTGTGCATTGACTTTTCCATAAGGACTTGACCTAGTCTTCATAGTAAGTACACATGATTTGTGTTCAGCAGAGATTTCGTGTTTCCCGATAAGTTCACAGTGCTTCCAATTGTCGAACCCTCCTTTTCCTAGGCTTGATGTTCCACCGAACAACTGACAAGGCACACAGAACAATTTTCCTGTGCTTTCGGAGTACATTAAATAAGATCTTTTCACCTCTTGGCCATTGACTAGTGTAGTCTTAAAACATGACTGGGAAAGAAAACGGTACTGTCCTCCAAAGAGACGTTTTGATTTGCTGAAATCGAGTTTATTTAGGTCTTGCTTTATACCATTCTTGATAACGTATTCGCGAGTAGTATTGTTTACTTCCCACAATGCTGGATCATCAATGATTTTAAATGTAACTTCAGTTGAGGCTTTATCGCACGAAGAAAAAGATGCCGCATCTATGTCATGTTGTACGTCGACTTTATGGTTGAGCGTGCATTCTGCTACTTGAAGAGGCAGAGCCAATAAATTTTGGGAATGAGCTAAATCCGTTTCTATATTGTCTATACATCCGATTGCTTTAGATTCTTCGGACAAGTCCGGAACTAAACTGCCATTGGAATTTTCATCGTGAGGTGTATCTAACGATTCAGGTTTTTTGAAGAAACTAGATATTTTCGGGGTATTTTTTTCAATCTCACGTTGTTTTTCTGCTTTTTCTTTGGCAATTTTTTTATAGGCTGCTCCACTAAGCCGTTTTCTTCCATCACTCATCGTGTAATGTCTGTCAGAAATAGTAAAAATTATGACAGTTTTGAAATTTGTGTTCTAAATTTTGAATTTAGTCAAAAGATTTTGAACAATTTTAAAATATTATTTTGAAAAGATTGTTAAAAAAATATTTGTTTTAATACTAACTCACTAACCGTGCAATTCCACAAAATTACAAATTTTAATTAAAAACAAATAAAAATAAACAAAATAAAACACATTACGTCTGTGGAGTGATTCACCCTGTACGATGTGGTGCTGTGGTGTAGCACCGCGATCAAGGTCAATGACCTAATCTGCCGGGCGGTGAGCGCGAGTTGAATCAAATATGTTGATTTTATTAAAAATGTGTAATGGATATTAGACTGATTTGACAACATTACACTGAGGAAACATTATGTCTAGTTTTGTATATTTTTATGAATATAACAACTTGTAAATAGAACTCATACGAGAACGAGTGTAAATAGATTTAAGTTATAAGTTCTTAGTTTATTTTAATTTTAGTTTACTCTGGTGAATTATGACAGGTCGACATGTAGTTGCTACAGTTACTAGTACAAACAACCAAGAAAAATAATTAATTATAATATTTTCTTACAGAGACGTCGGGACATTTTTACGATTTGGGGGAGGGGGGAGGGATAAACCTACTTTCGAATCACTGTATTAATTCATTTTAAAAAAATTCTGAGATATTCAGTATCTAATTAATATCATTTTATTGTACTGTAAATTTGTACTGTATACATTCAGTAAACAATAGAATTTAATGTATTATTGAAAGCTTTTCGATTTGTCGTTTTCAGACTTCCAAAAAATATAAAATAAATAATAAAATAAAAGCAACTTAAAGAAATGATATTTTAAAGAAAGTGGGCTGTGATTTCTTTCGAACGTCTTGTTATACACTGATGTTTTGCATCTTTTCAAATAGAATAAGTTGCTTCAATGAACAGAGAAGTCAAGAACTGGTATAAATTAATGAGATCTTCAGTAAAAAAAAAGCAAAACTCGCATCGCCAAATTAGGATTTTTTTAATTATTATTTTGATTAATAAATAGACGCCAAGGTTTGTTCTTGTTCGATTTGTCTTTTGTTAAACGGTGCCGAATATCAAGTAAAGTGCCTATGGTTTTAGTGACCGATTTCAAAATTTTGAATTTTCTTTATTCAGATTTCCTCAAGTATCTTATTGTATTTCCTCAATTATTTTTTTTTTTTATATCTAAATATTTAATTTAGTCAAACTATTTGTTAGTACAAAATTTTTTAACTGGACACCATGCATTTTCGTATTATTTACATCGTTTTTCATATTAATTCATATTAATTCATCTTTGGTGAAGATAATATATTACTAATTGGAACTGTAGTTATATAATAATAATAATAATAATAATAATAATAATAATAATAATAATAATAATAATAATAATAATAGTAAATATTTTCAAACGTACCTCTGAAATAAATTTTTCTGCTCAGCAAATGTTGTAGTCTTGTAGAATGATAAAAACTCTGCTGCTGCTAGTGAAACGATGTTCTTCAGGTGAAAACTCGAAATGAATAAGAAATCGTAAGGTAGAGGCTTATTTCAACCCCAATTCTCCTAAAATTCTCACATCAGTGTTAATTAAAAGGAAGGGTCGCCTTTTCCAAAAAGTCACTGTATCTTTGCGGTGCTTCAAAGGGTAACCCAATTTGTAGGAGATTCGATCAATGCTAATAGGGACTCGAGTTGGAAAGAAAGATTTTTACCTGGTTCAAATAAAAAAGCCGCCTCCCGCCCTACAAAGAGGGACCGTGACAATTTGTTAGGGTGAATGACCACAAAATTTACTTGTTGGGATTATTACAAAAATCCAAACAGAATAATAACGGTATTTATTTTTATTCCAAAATAGCATTGTCTCTATACTGCATTATTTGTATAGAGACATAAGAATTGAATATATACTTTTACGTACACATATTATGCGTAGACGAAGCCAAAACCTTACTTACTCAAACCATATATTTTCCGTTTTTTGATTGGGGGTGGGGGGGGGAAAATAATCTATTCTCCTCCCCCCCCCCCCCCCCCCCGTTCCGACGCCTGTTTTCTTACATGAAAGAAGAGTAGAAAAGACAGACTACATTTAAATTCCACTCTGCGATTGCCTAAATGAACACAGGACACTGACACTGAATAATAAAATTTTAAAAATACACAGTATGGGACTTTAAAAAAAAACAAAAACATGGACGATTACATTTCATAAGCCAAGCGATGCAGACGTTGTAACCAAAACGTCCAAAACAATCCATTTTCTAAAAGACAATGACGTTTTTAGCGCTCAGCTCACAGGAAAATAATAAGTCCCCTGCCGCCTCCCACGCCTGAGCCCTCCAATGCAACGTCTACCCCCTTCCACTTCAAACCTACCGCCACAGTCATCACCGATTTCCTGGGATATACACTCAAAGACAAAAATACGCTCTGTTCGCATATATTGGATAGACACACCAAAAAGCCAGGAAATGTCTGTTTCTTTTTATGTTTCCCTCATTTTCTGCTGTAATTGAACAGTACAGGATTTTTGTTTTTTCCTATTTTTTTTGCCGCTCCCTTTAAGTTGCCGCCCTGGGCTGCAGCCCGTTTAGCCCTAGTGTAAATACGTCACTGATTTATACGCCTGTTAGATTACATGGGCCTCTTTACTGATTGTCATTGGCAGAAAAATAGATCTCGATATTCATTTTGGTTAAACGAAAAAGTCCGCGATTCTGGTATTTTCTTAAAAATATATTGTATTTGACGCATTTCGTGACATTAGGGTGAGTATAGAGTCTCAATTACTGTAAATAATAAGGAAACAAGCATATTAATTTACACCTTTGATTTGATTTTAGGCGAAAAAACGGTAAATTTTGCAATTTTACAATTATACACCTTTTCCAAAATAGAAGGGGTCCAAGACCAAATCGCGTTATATCCGATTTCGCGATATAAACGACCGCGTTATAACCGAGCTTCAGTGTATTCAAAAATTAGTAAAGTAACATGATAAGGAATAAGCTATTTTGAGCGGAAAAGTATGATCGGAAATGTAAAAAAGCTTTTCCCTAAGAATTAAAAAAAAAAGTCGAAATCGGAAGTACCGCGGTTTTATTTGAACAATGTGAAACAAAGAGTGAAGAATGAGTTGATATTCAATTCTTAATTTTAAAAGTTTAGTTAAATGATTGTAGATAAATAATAATTATAATAATAACAATAATGTTAATTTTAAATTTTGAGAAATCGTAAACGTAAATAGGTTGAGTTGACGATTGAAAACTTTTATTTTTATTAAATAAATAAATAATTACATTAATTCCTTAAAATAACGAAATTCATCAAGGTTATGCTAGTATTTGAAAGTTTATTTCTATATTAAAGCGCCGTAAAGTTCCTGTGACCTTCGTTTTGTTGATTATTAAATTCAGTGTTAAGTTTTATTTTAATTACAGAAATCGACTTATTTCGGCTATTTAACTAGTTAATTAAAGTAAGGCTTCCCTGCCACCCACATTCACCACACATATACATAATTAAAGCAATATTTTTGCATCAAACATATCTTGATTAGGATAATGTATGAAGAACTCCTAAAAATTATTCCTTGCACTATTCTCAGCTGTCTGCCTCAAGCCACGCAACAGTTGGGATGTTGAAGTCATTCAACACCTCTGAAAAGACAAACCTTCCCCAGTTGGTAAAAAAGGACATAATTATTACAAAGTAATATTATATTCTGATTTTGTAACTTGAAAACCCCGTAAATGAGAAAACTAAAATAATAACGACAGAATCAGATTTTTAGCGGTTCCAGTTAACATAAGGAACCGCCATTGCTTTTGTGTTGTCGGTCTGTCACACTTTATGTCATAGCGGCCAAACGGTTAGAGATAATAGAATGAAACCTTCACCATTGTGTTCAGCATCAAAAAGTAGGTGACCACGTAAAAAAAAAAAAAAAAATCAGACCTGTAGGACCACTCTCTGACCTCCCAAATTAACGTTTTCCATAGCAGTGTTAGTAATAATGATAACAATTAACACAGATAATGATGCTTTTTACGTAACAATACTAACAATTGCCAACAGGATGTCATTAGTAATATTAACAAACGTAGGCCTATTGTTTCATAAATTCTTTAACATATCCAAATGATGCACTAAGCATTATATTAGCTGCCCCTAGGTTACAGCTTGCCTGTAAAACATGAAGGAACGGTCTTGCATGTATATGCTCTTGCTTTTAATTATTTTGTTTATACAATTGTGCATATTATGGGGCCGCTTTGCTTTTGACACTGTCTAAAAGCATTAATTACCTTGTTTTTGTTTTGTTTTTAATTTGAAGGTATTATTACTTTTTGGAAACTTTTATAATGACAACTGACAATAACTGTTATAAAGACAACCTTTCCGTTTCTCATTACGGTTTCCATAAGCAATAACACCTTCAAATATTTCTGATTTTGTCGTGATTTTATTTTTGTCATGTAGCAACCATACAACAAAAGAGTTTGACACAAAATAATTTTGTCTGAAAATGATTTTTTTTTTTAATTTTTTAATTTTAAAAAAAAATTTATATTGTGAGTAATTCTTAGTTCCTTCCCCCTCGAGATCGATTTGATGTGATCCTTAAGTTGTTGGCGATGTTGTCTCTAACCTTTATGTCATCAAGATTGGACTCACCTGCCCGCCTATCATCTGGCTTTTTATTTTTCAGATTTACGGTTTCCATACATTCAAATATTTCTGATTTTGTCATTTAGCAACCCATAAAACAAAATAGTTTAGCACAAAATAATTTTGTCTGAATGACTTTTTTTTTTTTAATTTATATTGTGAGTATTCTTAGTTCCTTCCCCCTCGAAATCGATTTGATGTGATCCCAGATTGTTGGCGTTGTTGTCTGTACCGTTTATGTCATCAAGATTGGACTCGCCTGCCTGCTTATTATCTGGCTTTTTATTTCCCAAATTTTATTGTGAATGTGGTGGCCTTCAATTTAATTTTAGTAAGAATATTATTTATTTAAAAATAATAAAACAAAACCATAAAAAAAGGAAATACAAAATTATAAAATAGGAAAAAAAAAGGAAATATAAAAGAAATTTTCAAATAGAGGTCACCAAGCGGATTTGAGTCCGGTAACCATACCTCTACTTGAAAATTATACAGTGTGAAAGGGATACTTTTATAAGTTATAAGTGTGAAAGGGATTAAATTAGGAGGGAGGGGGTGATGGGTCTAGGTTTCAATTGTAGCCTGTTATTTCCGCAGGGTCCTAAGCAGTGCCGGATTAAACCCTGTGGAGGCCCCTAGGCAGTCGAAATCT
>JAFIDM010070226.1:0-11386 GCA_023159025.1 Thereuonema tuberculata
CAGACGGACGGACAAACCGGGATTAGAAGGCTTCTGATACAAGTATCAGAAGCCTAAAAGTAACTGTTACTATTAACAGCGTTGCTAATAGCTCTTGACTTCCCAATCCTTTCCTTACAGTGATACCAAAGGAACATGCTGAAGTGCAGGCTTCACTGTGAATATTGGAATGATCGTAATATTTTGACTTGTCTGTATATAAGCTCTTACAAGATATATAAAATGTGCATAATGGCAAGGTTTTCAATCCCGAAAGCTTTTCTTCCTAGGAACACGAGATTATCCACTTCGTCTGTTTCGCAATACAGTAGAACCTCCTTATAACGGACTAATTGGGGCTGAAGGTTGTCCGTTTTAATGAAAGTCCGGTTTATAACAAATAATTCTATATCGGTGTAATGCATCAGGGTGTACATCAATGAAAGGACAATAGTTAGCTATAAAAAGTACTTAACGACATGACTCAAAGGTTACTGAATAAAAACTGATAAGTGTGTGCGGCAATTTGTGGAATTTCAGACAATAACGAAATTAAATGATCGATAGAATTGAGAAAGCAAACGAAGGAACAACGCTACAAAGTTGCGAATCCTTCCTTGTAGCGTTGTGCCTTCGTTTGCTTACTCAATTCTTTGAATCATCGGGCACGTTAAAAAATTTTTTTCATTAAATGATCGATGTTTAATCGCTTGCTTGGAAATGTAAAACTCGTCAGATAAACATATGCATCCTTTATTATTATTATATTTTTTAAAAAAACTGTCCGTTATAAGCGATGTCCGTTATAATGAGGTCCGTTATAATGAGGTTCTACTGTATTTCCATTCTCGACAGTTTCAGTAGAACGAAAAGCGCTTTGAAGAATTATCTACACAGATTTAATATTTTTTTTTCTTCCAAATAGATCTAACAATTGTACATTTTAAATCATTTTTCGTTGCCTATTTAATTTTTTTTTTTTTTATAATTGCTAAGATCAAGATCAATGGTGCACCTTTTCAAAAGATTGTTGTGCTGGAAATCTTCAGTCCCCCATCAATATTGCTAATGCAGAGCAAACCAATGAATCGAGAGTGCTGAACTTCAAAGGTTATGAATCAAGCGAACAGAAAATTACCCTCACTAATAATGGACGAACAAGTAAGTTCAGAAAGCTAGAGAAAAGCAGGTTTTGAAATGCTATTTTTGTTATTCTGAGTGCTAAGTTAAATGCTATCAATAGCGTATCTCAACCATTTTTAAACAGATTGAATTAAAATTTGTATTTGAATCAATAAGATGAAAAAAAAATAATTTTTGTTTTGGTTTTTGGGCGAACTTAAAGCAGCCCGCACACGATGCAGCTTTGGGCCGAGTTGCATGTGCAACTTTTGGCCTAGAGCGTTTTTTGAGCTGCATGGACAAAGTTGCAACCGGAGTTGCATGGAAAAAAAGCTGCAAAGGCGAGGATTGCAACTCCGAAAGCTGCAAGGAAGCTGCATGGAATTACCCAATCACAGTGCAGCGTTGGAATACGTCAGTCGTGACGTCATGCTCAAGGGGAAACATGGCGTCTAAACATACAGTCGGACCTCTATTTAACGAACCTCTATTTTGCGAATTTCTCTATTTTGCGAACTTTTCTTTGGAACCAAGAACATTTTGCTAATTTCTTCGTAAAATAACCTCCAAATTGCGAAGTGCATTTTCTATTTAACGAACTTTTTCGTGGTATCTATTTTTTTTCTGCTTGAAATGTTGTTATTATTAATATTCCCTTAGAGGAAATGAAAGAAATGGGGATACAGCTGAGGGAAAAAAAGGAAATTAACGATGATGTGCTGATTAATGATTATTCACTTGATTTTGAAGATGAGACCTCGGAAACACTAACTGAATCGGATATTTTGGACAGAGTGAAAAATAAAAACAATACAACTATGAATTGCGATGAAGATGAAGATGATCAAAATGGAAATGATCATGATGCAGAAATCAAAAAACCTTCGTATGATCATTTGAAACAATCCGACGCGGATTAGAATTTGAAGAAAATACTGAAGGGGTTTTTGGTGCATTGCAAAGATGCAAGAGGACTATTAGCGAAAAAAAAAATTAACAGACTTTATTAGTAAAATTTAAGTACACAGGTGGTAATGTATGCTTTATGTCATTAAAATTATTACTTTTTTTTTAATAATATTGAATAATAAAAGGTGAATCTCTATTTAACGAATTTTCCATATAACGAACTTTTTTTCGGGATTTAGCGACTTCGTTAAATAGAGGTCCGACTGTATTTCCTTCGCTTCAGATGGGCGATTAGCGAATACACGTTGAATATCAGAGTATTGCGAGTTTCCTTCACACGTAAACACAGTTTATATGTAAATGCAGTAATTTAATGCGGCAGAATGTATCAAAGCGTTTGAAAAACCTAGATTTTTTGAATTTTTCACATCGGAAGCGGATTGTCGCTCATTCACCATTTCCGGAAACTGCCGAGGCCATCGAGAAATGACATGTGACGTCATTGTTTCTAGTGAGCAATGGATTATTATTGGCTGTTGGTCGTTGTTATTCGTGAATCGCATTATTGCCATCAACTGCGATTATATACCGGTTAATAATATTACAAAAATATTTCTCATATGTATAATATAAATCACACATATTAGATTTGGAAGGATCAAGTCTCCTTGATGTAATGTCAAGTGACGTCATTCAAATTTGTAGTGCGTTTGTTGTCCGAACGGCGGCGCAAAGATGTTGCATCGTGTGCGCCCTGACTGTCGTTTGCAACTTTTTTTGTGCAACTTAATTGCATCGAGTTGCACAGCAAAAGCTGCATCGTGTGCGGCCTGCTTAACACATCTTTGAATTTTAGGAAGTATTTTATAAAGCAAACAAATTTATGGTTTATAATATGTTTTTTAATAATAATGGATTTTTTTCTTTTACAAATTAAATTTCCAATTTTAGTCATATTTTAATTTTGTTTTAAAAATAAGACATTTCACAACCTATTTTCCTATCTAACAAACAGGTTGAAGAGATACTTAGATATTGTAAATGCAAGGAACCGCAATTGATTGGCCACAAACTGAAGCTTTCAGATTTTTACCAAAAATTAAATTATTTTTAAACATATAGTTATTTCAGTTTAAGCAATCGTATTCTATTCTACTGTGTGTACTTCTACTGAGGCAGCAAGAAATATACAGAAGCTCGGTTATAATGCGATCTTTCGGATCCAACATCTCGAAGATCGTGATATAACCAAACTTTTATTACTTCGCGACGTCAAATGTCGTATATCGCACCCTATTAACGCCCACACGATTCCAAATCGATTTAAAATGGTCATTTCACGATTACCTACATCATTCAGAGCTATGTGAGATAATTTTATATTTAAAAATACATAAATCATTACCTTTTCAACATTTTGATGGGTTATATTAGCCAAAATCGATTTGGCGCTGCCATCTTGGCATCTTGTACAAACGACGAGTCATGTGGATCGAAACTAGGTATTCATACGCCTATTAAATTAATGGGCCTCTTTACTGGTTGTCATTGGCAGAAAAATAGATCTCGATATTCATTTTGGTTAAACGAAAAAGTCCGCGATTCTGGTATTTTTTTAAAAAATATATTGTATTTGATGCATTTTCGTGAGATTAGGGTGGGTACAGAGTCTCAATTACTGTAAATAATAAGGAAACAAGCATATTAATTTACCCCTTTGATTTGATTTTAGGCGAAAAAACGGTAAATTTTGCAATTTTACAATTATACACCTTTTCCAAAATAGAAGGGGTGCAAGACCAAATCGCGTTATATCCGAATTCGCGATATAAACTCGTTATAACCGAGCTTCAGTGTAAATGCAGGATGCACGGGAAAGTCCTATATCACCCAAATAACTTTTTTATGTATTGGTATAGGAAGGCAACCCCATGCGCTATCAGATGAAACTGTCGGCAGCGCCCCTAGCAGCAAAATGTGGAAGTAGTAACTTATCTGGAAACTATGAGTTACACGGAAAAAAAAATAAATAAATCAGAAAGTTGTAGAGCATCACCGAATAAGTAGGAAATGGTAGTTTACAGAAAAGAATCGGTGCAAATAGAAACTGGTAGATGTCGTGAGCATAAGCGTGCCTTATGCAAATAATAAAATTCATACTTTGCAGTTGATAAAGAATCATCGACTGTCGAATATTCCGTTAATGACTACGTAGTATCTTATTAAACAAGATTTTAGCGCTGATACATACTGCTTTTGCATTAAATGACTTTCTAAAAATCTCCAGCCTTATATTTACATTATTCTTTTCTGTAAAATGGTATTTCCTACTAATTCGGTGGTGCTCTACAACTTTCCGTAGCTCTCATAGTTTCTGAGACAGGGCTACTAAATTCCACATTTTGTCACTAGGGATACTGCCATCTGATAGCGCATGGTCGATACCCTATATCAATACCTTCCTCTAGCTATCTTCGTTCAAAAGTTATTTGGGTGACTTCGGACTTTCCTGTGCAACCTGTATTGTGCTGACCCGAGAATTAAACATAGACATAGAAAAAGAAGAAAATAGACAAGAAAAAAAAGAAAACATCTATGCTGGCCTTGGGATCCAAACTCAGATTCAGGAAAGGAGATTCCGTTTTGTTTTTTTTTTTGATTGTTGAATTGGAGATTGAGGGGGCGCCTGATGAAATCTTACCCAGGGCGCCGCGGCAACGGCAATAGGAGATTCCGTGTTTTTTTTTTTTTTGGTTTTTGAATTGGAGATTCAGGGGGCGCCTGACGAAATCTTGCCCCGGGCGCCAACAAACCACGCGACGGCCCTGTGTAGAATCTATATGTAAGTCCTAATTCAAGAATTAGTGAATCTAGTTTCTTGGTATTTAAATTTGAATAACTGAAGCCAAAAATATTGGATCATTCTGGCTCTGTGAAATTAAGGTCAAACCTTGTTGATTTTGAAATTTAAAAGCAGAGACTTAACATAATGGTCAGTGTGTTACTCAACTGCCTAACGCATATGTTTCTAATGGTACTTACATTGGATACATGACTGACGTGCCTTCTGTTCGATTGCTATAAGCCTAGTAGAGAAACAGCATTGTCGACTCCATTGGCTTAATAATATAAGGTGCAGAAAAGATGCAGCTGCATCGGGATCAGATGTTGAGAAGGGCCCGATCATAAAAAAACAATAAGGCACAAATTAAAAGTTTTCAAAATTTACTGAATTAACAATGATCACTAACTTCAGCAGTGGCGGCTCGTGGCTGTGAAGTTAGGTGAAGAGCTAGTAGGAAAATAATTATATCATAAAATATATATTATAAATTATATATATATTATATATTACTAGCTGTACCCGGCATGCGTTGCAATGCCACTCAAAGAAAGAAAGGACTCAGTGAGAAGGGGCCATAAATATAAGGTCCCGGTGTCGGTCGGGGGTGGGACACTTCAACCTTTGTGTTGCCTTCCTCCCACCCAAGTGTGGTGTCCCTGCCCCCATAGGAGAACGAATTTTTCCCTTTTTGCAATTGACTTGGGGGGGGGGGGCCCAAGAAGGGGCCCTAAATATAAGGTCCCGGTGTCGGTCGGGGGTGGGACACTTCAGCCTTTGTGTTGCCTTCTTCCCACCCAAGTGTGGTGTCCCTGCCCCCCATAGGAGAGCGAATTTTTCACTTTACACAATATATGTGTAGTTCTCATTTTCACCACCAGGTGGATATTGGGTTTTTCAAAGATTTTACCCCTTTTCAACCCCTGAGGGAGCGGGTCCGGGTTCTAAGGTAGCCTATCTTTTCCGTAGGGGCCTAAAGAGTAATTCTGCAAAGTTTGATCCAGATAGGTCAAAGGGTCTAGGAGTGTATAAAGGACAAAGAAAGAAAGAAAGAAAGAAAGAAAGAAAGAAAGATACAAATAAAATATTATAATAACTGTCTTCTTGTCTTTCCAACATGAAAATGATGTTTCTATTAAAACACACACTATATCTTAAACAGGATTCATATTTAAAACAGCACAGCACTGCGAAACAAGCGCGCTTTGGAAGAAGAGAACGTATCTATCTTTGGAACTTCACCCATAGAAATCTCTACAGCGGGTGACGTCACGGTTGTCATAGGAACCATCGCCTCGGTTATCGAACTAAGTTCCGCCCCTGAGGTTGAGATACTTGAAATAAAGGCTACTTCACTTGGTCGGTCTCCGTGGTCAGAAGAAAAACGGCGCGGGACTTACAAAATACAAAATACGTTTCTATTAAAACCAACATAGGTGATAAGGAAAATAAAGTTTTTCTTATAATAATTGTTATATTATAAATAAATAACATTATTTTATTATAAATAATTGGTGAAGTGCCACTTCACCTACTTCCCCTGAATAGCCGCCACTGAACTTAAGGATTTATGGCTACTTAAAATGGCTTATTTACATAAGTTGATACTTGTTTACTAAGATGCTATGTCTTAATTCATTAAATTTTTCTCTTCCTAGTTGTCCTTAATTATAAAAATTCGGCTTCATCACAAAGTCCTCCTACGTTGACAGCTCATTGGCTAATTCCCGAAAAAGAAAAGTTTAGCTATAATTTTATAGCTGCCCATTTTCACTGGGGTTCGACGAGGAGTAAAGGTTCAGAGCATCAGTTGGATGGCAAAAAATTTGAATTCGAGGTAATTTAACAGAAGTTCACTGCAGTTTTCATGATCAGAGCAAATCGAAAATAATTTATACCTTAAGGTGGGTAAAGTTTGAGAGACGCTACAAAAATCTGTCACTAATGACTTTGTCTCTTGCAAGTAATTAAGGCATATCTCCGCCCACTAGATTATCTTCCACTTTGGAACCACTTTTGTTTTAAGTGGCTGAAGTTAATTTTTCCTTCGTAACTGAAAGCTTAAATTCAGCCTGGGGATAAAGTAATTGTGGGGCGAGATAGGTCGTTTCTAGGAACAAACTTGCATAGAATTGTTTTTAACAGAACTGGCAAAAGGGGAAAAAAATAAATAAGTCGATATATTTTTAATTACACTTAAATCTAAGTTTCGGTTTTGCGATATGTTTAACATTGTAATGAAACTAGCAGCAAAGCCTGTCGGACGACAGGCACAAAAAAATCTGAAAAATCATTTTATTATCAAATATGAACTATATCACCTTATAAGGTAAATATCACCTTATAAACTACAGTTTTTGTAAAAACATCATCAGATCCTTCTATCAGATGTCCTTGATCTATTCAGTCAAGAATTTTGATTTTAACGTCGCAAGCACGACGTGCTCGAGAAATAGCAAGATATAACTGTCCATGACTAAAAACAGGCTCTGGTACATAAATACCAACCATATGTAAAGTTTGTCCTTGTAAATAAGTTTTACTAAAAGTAAAAATGGAGTAATTATTATTTTTGATCCATAACGCCAAAAGGAATTTAAAACTCACCTTTGTAATGTAAATACTGCGCTAACTTGTGAACGAAGCTTCTACGGCAAAAATGGTTTTGAGGTTCGAAATCAGCGTAAACAACTGAGTAAGTATGCCAAATTTCATTAAAATGGATGCAGTGGTAACAAAATTATTTGGTTTTGAACATATGTTTTGTTAGAATTTCAGTTGTCTAGATCAGTTCCTAAGAATAAAATTTCATGGAAACAACATGGAATGACAAAATGAACTAATATTTTCATCCAATTTGAGTACCTTTGATTCAATGGTACCATTGAGAACCCTTGGATCTGTCTTAATAGCTTAATTATATCGAGTTACAGACAGACAGACAGACAGACGAACTTAGCCAATTACACAAGTTGGTAATTAAGCATGAAATAAGATATGTATTATTTATTTACTTACTATAAATAATTTATTTAATATACGAGTACATTTACAGGGTGTTCATTATATCTGAATACATTGAAATATCCCGAAAACTACAAATCGGATCAAAAAACTTTATAATTAAAATTTGTTCGTCTCGGAGGGGGACATCCAATGATACCAAACTCGACCCCCCACCACCACCCCCTATGAGGTGACGGGTTGGGAAGAAAAACGTAAATAGGAACCCCCATTTTTTATTGCATAACGAAAATTTCACATTGATTTGATGTACTGTATGTCGGGGTTGCTCGCAGATGGCGCTGTAATCGGCAAAAATCAAAATGGGTAAAACATCGTTGAAAATTGCGGATATCTCAAGAAATAAAAAATCATATGAAATCAGAGAAATAAAAATGTAGACATATGTGATATTTATCAAAATACTATCCAATGACACGTGAATTAACCCCCCACCCCCAGGCTGCGAGAGTGGGAGAGGCAATTATTTCATAACTTGTAATGTATTCCGTTGTGTCTCTTCTTTTTCTTGTCTCACATATCGAGTGTTTTGTCCAATTATAGTAAGTGTTCAAAAATACGACCTTCAATTTCAATACACTTATTGATCCTGTCTTCAAATGACTGTACTCAGGACAGAAGCATATCTGCGGGAATTTCAGCACAGGCGTTTCTTATGCGTTCTACCATGTTTTCACGGTCTGTTGGCACTTGTTGAAAAACCTTATCTTTTAGATAACCCCACAGAAAGAAATCCGGCGATGTCAAATCAGGCGATCTAGCAGGCCAATTAATAGGGCACCTCTGCCAATCCACCGACCACTGTAATCACGGTCTAATACTTCCCGTGCAAGACGTGAGTTATGCGCTGGGCAACCGTCATGCTGATACCACATACTTTGTCAAGCGTCCAAGGCAACATCCTCAAGTTCCTGTTGTATCCTCAAGCATTGGTGATGTATCCAACATCCTCTAGTATTGGTAATTCCTGTTCCAAAAAATTTCGATATCTGATTCCATTAAAAGTACCTTCAATAAAATAAGGACCAATGAGTTTGTTCCCTATGATTCCACACCAAACGTTAACTGACCAAGGACGTTGATGTTCAGCTTGTCGTAACCAGTGGAGATTTTCTATACTCCAGTAATGCATGTTATGCCGATTAATGCTACCATGGTTTGTGAATGTAGCCTCATCTGAAAATAGTACATTATCAAAGAAATTGGGATTACTTTGCAGCTGTTGAAGAGCCCATTCATAAAATACTTGTCGATTAAGGCCGTGTTGGATGAGATGAAGAGCATTCCAAAAGAAGCTTTCTCAGGCTGTTTCCAAAACCTTCAGAAACGTTGGCAGCAGTGTATCAATTGCGGAGGGGACTACTTTGAAAGAAACAAGGACCGTTATTTAATAAGTTGAATATTTTATTTTTTACAGTGCCAGTCCTGGAACTTTTATGACAAAGGTTGTAATTTGTTAATTCCAACTTTTGCCACTGCACGGGAGATCACTCCCCTCTTCAAACCTTTAATCCCTTTATTAAACAGCCTGTTGAAGCTTCTTGCTGTTCTTAACTAAATGTCTCTAATTTACAATGTTATTCGTAAATGAATAATGGATAGTTA
Organism: Thereuonema tuberculata; assembly: GCA_023159025.1. Classification (NCBI taxonomy): domain Eukaryota; kingdom Metazoa; phylum Arthropoda; class Chilopoda; order Scutigeromorpha; family Scutigeridae; genus Thereuonema; species Thereuonema tuberculata. The sequence goes on from JAFIDM010070226.1 coordinate 9,482, forward strand.
TTAACGAACATCAAAAATTCTATCATAATATAAGACGAAATAATAATGAGAAAATATAAAGATGAAATATTAATATAAAAATAATCTATTTTAGAATTGGATGAAGTTATAAATAACAGTCTATTTCCTTATTATTGCTACAAAAATTATTTTAATAAATGACTATTTGAACAATGGAAAAGGAGATCTAAAAGAAATATTTAAAATATATAAAAGTGTGTTTTAAATAGAATTCGATTTTAAAAAAGTCAATTTCTGCTGTTAACCTACTTTCCTAGGAAGATGAAGGTTCTCAAATCAGTTATTCATCTGTGTGTGTTTGTCTCCCATCCAATAACAGCTGCCTCAGAGCCGTTTCTACCATCAGGCAAGACTAGGCGGCAAGATTTTAGGGCGGCCGAAGGACGGATTCGTTCTTTGTTTTCGTTGTTAAAATAGGATTGTCGTTTTTTTTTTTTTTTTATTCGTTGATAAAATAGGATTGTCGTTTTTTTTTTTTTTTTTTTGGTTGTTAAAATAGGATTGTCGTTTTTTTTGGTGGGGGCGGCATTTTTCAGATCTCGCCTAGGGTGGCAGAAATCCTAGAAACGGCTCTGAGCTGCCTAGATTAATACAAGAGACAATCTAACTTTCGTCTTGTACTTATTTATTATATTTTTCTGTGAGTATCCTTGTCTGGGAATTAGCGAAAGATGCTGACAAAAATTCCACTAGAACAACAATAAGTATTTATCTATTTATTATTTTAAATGGAATTGGAGTATTTTTGATATGATTAAAATTAATTGATGTCAATGTTCAATTTAATTAAATAATATGATTTACATTTTTTCTAGAAAGATCTATTCAGCAGATTTTATAATTGAAAAAAAAAACGTTTTTATATTTTACTCTTTTATCTTGACCTAACCGTTATTGCCTTGACTGATTCAAACCTAATATCAGTTACTATACAGTTTCTATTCAAATAGACTGTGGCATTCGAACACTCCCTATTATTACATGGGAATGTGGAATGTTTCAGAACTGTTTATTTTGCCCAATACTGTTTTTATTTCTGCAACATCAGCACTGTTCACACATTCTGCAGACATCTCTGCAGTGAATTTATAGATATAGTTGATGTACTTCAAATAAAACAATGAAAATTGGATATTCTCTCATGAGTTGTTTTAAGATTTTACATCTCATGATTGACTGATGGCCAAGTGCACCAAACTTCAATTAACTTTGATGGCTGCATTGTGGACGTAGCTAAAATTAGTGGGCGGGGGTGCTGCTGCAGAAAAATTTTAGCCTTTATTTTAAAATTGTGTGAAAGGAAACAAACATGTATAAAAAGAAATTTATCAAGTTTCTGAATAAATTTTCTTTTTATGCATGTTTCTTTCCTTTCACACAATTTTAAAGCAAAGGCTAATTTTTTTCTGGAGCAGCTACGTCCACAATGCAGCCGTCAAAGTTAATTGAAGTTTGGTGCACTTGGCCATGAATCTCTCAAATATCTATCAGATTTAGATATGGCAAACAGCTGAAAAAATAGTTTATAGCATAAACATATACAGAATTAGCTTCCATAAATTTTAAAATGCATACAAATGAATGTCTTAAAAAAATAAATAAATGAAAGTCTATAAACTTATTTACAAAAGTTAAATCATAGTTTAATGTTTTATAATTTCCTCTTTGTATTTTTCTAGATGCACCTTCTTCACATTAATGAAAATTATAAAACTTTGGAGGAAGCTTCCGAATCAAAAAAGATGAGTGCAATTTGTGTAGTAGCTTTAGTAGGCAATGTAAGTATCCTTATTTGAATTTTAAAGTTATTCATTACTTATCTAAGTTATTTATCTACTGGGTTGGCCAAAAAGCAGATTTCGTTTTTTTTACATAAGTTGGCTC
>JAFIDM010070227.1:0-11386 GCA_023159025.1 Thereuonema tuberculata
GATTATCCGAGTTTCCACTTTAACCGAGCTATCAAATATTTCTAGGAATTTTTTTTCGCAAATTAATCTTCGTTCGTCTAGTTATATGACCCCCTATCTGGAATCGGGGAATGGTTTGGACAACAACAATCCTGGGTTATCTTTAAAAAATGCAGAAACATTGCTGCAGAAAAACACCAAAGTAACGTAAAAAAAAAACAAAAAACAATTAAGGATTTTTTTAAGTAAAAGCACTATTTCAATATGAATTGTATGTGGTGTATCTGTATAACTTTTGTATTTGTTAAAATATACATTTAAACCTAGACGATTTATCTTATTTACAATTTTCGGTTTAACCGAGTTAGTCTTGGTCCACATTAACTCGGAGAATCGGGACTCTACTGTATTTGGAAACAGTAGATCAAGAAAGCCAGGAATAATGGAGATTCCATACAAATAAATTATTTAGTATCACGCACTCTTTTGAAGTCTAATTCACTATCCTGTAATTGGTGGAAAACAGTTCAAAATACTTTAAATAAGAAAAGAAAAAAACTTAGCATTCAATAGAAATGCAAATGAAACACAAGGGTCGATTCGTAAGTGATGGTAACTATTTTTTATCTCTCGAAAACATGCTATCACTGGAAATCAGATATATACTGGAAAGTGTGTGACATGTAGTACGTAATGTTGAAACCAGACGGGACATGCGTGCCCTGGCCTGGCAGTGTGCAAGCTCCCAATGTCAGTCTTTTGGTGTCAGCAGTGCGTAATGGACATAATCAAAGTTGAACAGCTCTCATATATGAAAATAGCTTTTCTCCGCAGTCGCAACACATGAGTCTTATGCCAAGCTCCGTGAAGCATTGGGAGATTGTGCGCTTCCCTATCGTATGGTAGCAAGGTGGGTAGAGACCTTCAAACTGGGAAGAGCCTCAACTGTTGATCTTCCTCGCAGTGAACGTTCTGTGTCAGCTCATGTATCGGTGGCTCTGATTGAACAGTGCCTCACGGAAGACACATGCTGGACTGCGATGGAATTAGTTCAGCATACCAGTATTCCTGCGTCGTAGGTGCGCCGCATTCTACGTCAGGACTTACAATGTGCGGAAGATTGCTGTCAAGTGGGTGCCACATAACGTAACTAAGGTAGAGCAATGGACTCGCTGTGAGACATGTCGTATCAATCTACAGAGATTTCATCTTGAAGGAAATGATAGATAACCCAAAGTCTTCTTTACAGAAGCGGAAGTTACTTCCTGAATTTAGATGAATACTAACAGGATATTAATACACGTGTTTTTGGATGTATAAAATGGTTGTTTGGGCTTGTTTACAATAAAACTGATTGCAACATAATTTGAATAGTGTTAAATTCAAAACTGATTTACAACATACTGGTTAACTGATCTTTAGTTATTACAGAATTCGATTACAGCAGTTTTTCTTTGTTTTTGCTTTTCTGAAGAACACAGCTGAAGATGTACTGCAACTGACTATAGTCTGACCCCGATTTAACAAAACTCCTATTTACTGAATTTTGTGATTTAACGAATTTTTCTTTTTCCCCGATTAAAATGAAGGCAAAAACTCCTATTTAACGAATAAGAAACCCGGAATTAACGAATTATTTCAACTGCCGAAAAAATTTTATTTTTGTTAGTTCGGGTAAACATACCTAATGCAGCAGAATATAAATGAAGCTGTATTTTCTTCTCTCCATAAAGTCGAAAAAGAACTTTTTCGAGTCAGGAACCAAGGAAATTGTCAAACATTACTCAGTACATACTTTAAAATTTCAAATTAACTAGTGTGTAATTATTCGCTGTATTATTAGCTACTGAATAAAAAGTGTACAATTTCTAATTACGGATATTTTTGTGTAGTTGCTTATTAGGTCTGTTCCATAAGGTAAGTGCAGAAATTTTTTTGTTTATGTTTTGGACCCCGATATTACGAACAACCCCCGATTGAACGAATAAAATTTTCGGTCCCGATGAATTCGTTAAATCGGGATCCGACTGTATATACTTTTAAAATATAGAGGTAGCTTTATTTTCCATTGTAAATTAAAAGGATCTCTGTTTATGTTGGATCTTTTAAATTACAAAAAGAAAGCATCAACCACAAGTTTGTTAAGTAATAAATAAATTCATGTCCAATCCTACCGGGTTGAAATGGAAAGTTATCCATCATCTGAAGACCACTTATGACCAAAAGCTTAGGGTGGAATTCTTCTAATTGCTCATTTAAACTTTCGAGAGCTCCTACGGTTGGATTGTTTCGATCGCTGTGGACTATAAACCTAAGAAGAAACACAACAAATGAATAAATTAAGGTCAAATTAAAAATTCAACAGTAACGTACAAAATTCATCAATGATTTATTAAAACAACTAACCGATTTGCTCTTGGAGCTTCGTAATTCCCCCAAACTGCACCAGCAGGATATTCTAAGATTAGGTGAATGTCGTCTTTGGGCAACATTCCACCAGTAACTGTTTATAAAGATCAAAAACTCTTAATTAGTGTTAGATTGAAGGAACAATTATCTAATGTTATGCTTGCAATTATGACAATAGAGAATTTATGTTAATGGCAACTAACAAATTCAGAAGATCTAACCTATAATGCTTAACATGGGAACTTTAAATTATGCTATCCTATTAATAAGACCCTGCATCTATTTATCGTCAATTACTAAACTACTTTCTAACTGGAGCTAAAATCTAGTGTATTGAATTAAGTTAACCCTTTCACTGCAGAATTAAAACTCATTTAAATTAATTGTCACTCCGTAATGATAATGCGAATTTTCCACCAGAAAATAGAATTGATATTTCCTTCTTTTTGAAATGCTTTTCAGTATCTCCTGTAGGTAAGGTTTTCATATCCAGCACTAAAATTATTTCGATTCTTGCATTATAAAGAAATATTCGGTCCCATCACTGGGGATGTGTATTCACTTCCAGCAGAATAATGCAAAGTTTTTTTACAAGGCTATAGGGTAAGCGCTTGGCTACAGGTTGGAGGTGGCAGGTTTGATTCCCGGCCTCGGTGGAGGGCGGGGATTTTTCCACGCTCCTCCTCCTCCAAATGGGACCTAGGGCCTACCCAGCCCTCTGTAGAATGGGTACCGGGTTTCTTCCCAAGGAGTTAAAGGCGGGCGAGCATCGGGCCAACCCCCCGACCTCATCTTTGTCCCTTAGGTTATGATCAGTGGAGCTTACCCTCCAGCGGCCTCACCGGCCTGCCCAGGCTGGTTGTGACATCGTGTGGTTCCTGAGCCAGATCGCGCCTTTAATTTTTTTTTTTTTTTTTATAGGGTAAATCCGCTTTCTACACTCAACGGTAATAAAATTTCGGGGGATATATCCGCTTTGTGCAGCGAAAGGGTTAATTAATTCATAAGAAAACAATAACACTAAAGATCTTCAAAGTAAATCATTTTACTACAGCCGACAGATTTTTTTAAACAGCAATTATTTAATGATGATAAACTTAAAATAACTTTAATATTTTATGAATTTCTCTTTAATTACAATTGTTACTCTTTTTTTCTATATGGCATAAAAAAAAATTGTTGAACATCAAAAATATTATGTACCTTTGTTCTTAATCAGGATACATTACAAAAATTAAAAATACTAATGTTTTAATAATTATACTATTGATTTTTTGTTATTTCTATTAAGTTAAAAAAAAATTATAGAAATCAAAACATTTCCGATTTTTTATTACAATTTTCATTTTCAGTTGAGATATTTTTGAAGCATATGTATCTAGTATTTTCACTTCTATTAACAAAGCACTGATGACGGAAGATCACTTAAAATGATATTCAATCACTGAGCTAATTAGCTGATAGAAAAACTTAAGATTAGCATAAAAAAAATTTATTGTTTTTTTTTTTTTTTTTTTTTTTTTTACTACATATGTTAAAATGAAAACTTTACCTTTGATGTCAGGATGTAAAGTTTCTCTTGACAACGATGACATGTCGGCCCCCAAAAGCACTTCACAGCCTTCTTTGGCAAATCTTAACCCCATAACAGGAGCATTACCTCCTAAGGCCCAGCGGGAATCGGGAGACTCACTGGCCACAGCAACAAGCTCTTCAAGTAAAGTTTGGTTGCCAATATATCGCCTAAAAAAAAAACAACCAGAACATCATAAGTCAAATCTGCCAAATCACTGAACTTAAAATGTGACTGATATTTAATTCAGCTTCAATTAAGTATTCATCAAAGGTAAAAATAATTTCTAGAAAATAAAGAAGAATTGATAAGCATAAAAAACTGAAATTACTAAAAAAGTGAAATAACCAATTTTGCCATTTGGCAAATAACTAATTAAGTATCAGATTTGGATCACCATTTCATCAATTAAATAAATAAAGAAAAAGCCTTTTTTTTTTTCCCCCAATCCATTTATTATCTACTATTCCTAGACCCACAGTTGGTGGAACAGGAAAGGATATGTATGTATGTACAGTACGTCACCTGAATGTCCCAGTCGACAAGTGTTATTTATCTTGAAATAGCTATACTAGCATATCATTTATGAACTCATTTATCAGTATTTATTATAATAATTACTCTAGTTGCACTGGACAAAGAGTTTGGCAAAATTAAGGCAAGGACAAAAAAAAACAACAGTGAAAATAAAACATTTCTTAGTAACATAGTATTTCTGGAGGGTAATCTGACTAGATATTCAAATATTGTGCATGCTAGACTAGATAACTCTAAATTTCAAATCTATTCCTTTATTCCGCTGATATTGGGCAAGGCAAAGTTGGTAAGACAATCAATTAAACTCAAGTTGTCAATTTATTCTGAACTAGAGCTGGATATTGTCCAGCCATGTCAGCATTGAGAATACCTCATAAGAAGTCTAAGTAATAAACACACCTTTAATAAAGGGGGGAATCAATGAAGAAGGTCGGAGACATTGCATAGTAAAACTAGAAGAAAGGTACAATTGACATTGTATCTGATTCTCTTTCTTGAATCGTAGACATGACTAGGCCCGAGACTCCCATTTTCATCTGTGCTCTTAACTGTACACGAGATTGGGTCAGCATATTTTTTTCAACGACGAGACACAAAAACTTGTGCCATAATACAACAAATGTTGTAAATAGGCAGCTGTGGAAGATGGAATGGGTAGAATCACGACTACTATCGGCCAAACGAAACAACGACTTTGACCTTGAAATGCACCTATGATCTCTTAATCATTCCAGGACTTAAGTTTGTCGAGAGAAACTATTGACAAAGGTTTGCCTCGCTTGAGAGTCGCCAATCAGAAGCCATAAACTTTCCCGCCATAAACACTGACATATACAATCGATTCAAATTCTACTATTGCGACATCTGGTGGCCATGGTCGTTCTTTGGTTTGGCGGACTTTAGTTATCGGTAAAGACTAAAAACAAAAAAGGTACCAGAAATGTTTCTTGGAGTTCCTTAAGAGATTAGAAAAGCTAAATCTTTCTAAAGTGAAGGTGAAATTCCATTACTCTAAGAACTAATGAAGGATTGCACAAGTTGGAATGTCAAGTGAAAAGCTGATGGAATTGACATCCTTCAAAACAGAAAGATATCGTTGGATAGATCTTTTGAAAAGGAACAACTTTTACTGAAACTTTTTTCTCTAACGTTCCTTGTTTGGTCACAATTCAGGAAGGGGAGCTTGTCATAATTGGAACAACTGCAGCGATTGATAACAATGGCACTGACTGTGGTTGTGTTTTCTTTCAACAATTACTCTGCATTGATTGTTTAGAACATTGATTTAACCATTGTCAATTTCATTGTTGGCAATAGTTGCAACTGTGACTAAACAAGGAATGTTAGAGAAAAAAAAGGTTTTAGTAAAAGTTGTTTCTTTTCAAAAGATCTATCCAACGATATCACACTTGATGTGTTCTAATATGAAATTGCAAAGTTGACTTCGATTATCCCTCCCCCTTCCGGTTTCTACAACATCCACAATGCCACCATTTGATTCTTTGGTACTATTTGGTAATGAAAATTTTCAGGTGAACAACCTATACCCTGTGGTTTTTGAGAAAAACAGGGGAAACGGGTACTCTTGAACATACATATATATATAGCCGGATAGCTATCTGAAATTTAAAATCCCAATTTTCTGAAAACTGTTTCTGTGAACGTACGGTCAAATTACATTCACTTCATCAGCGGCATCTGGTGTTAAATTTTGAAACTAAAATTTGGAAGACACAAAAACGCATTATTTAAAGAAATTCTTTCACTGAATCTTATCTTTTCTGAGCCCAGTAAAATCAGTTACTCGTAGTTTTCATATGAATTCTGTATTTGTATACATATAATCTCATTTTATTTTCACCAGTTTTTTTTAATAGAATTTTTTTTTTCTCAAGTAACTTAAGAATTGTGTTTAGTATTAATTTACATTTTCATCAAATTTCTTTCATTTTCTAGGCGGACTATTTCTTATGATGTAATCTAAAATTATCTAAACCCTGAATATTGCGTCAGGGAAAAAGTTTGTGGAGTTTTCCCTGATAGATGGCGTCAATTGCAAATGACTCCAGAAACACAGATCACAGCAACACCACTAAACGCTCGTTGGAAAGGTGACACTTTGAACGTTACTTTGAGTGTATAAACATCGAAATTGGTTGTTTGTGGTTGAAAATGGAGATAAGTAATGAAAAATTTCGCTATATTTTGCAATTTTATTACAACAAAGGGAAGAACACTGCGCAGGCTTGTGAAAAAATTTGTGCTGTGTATGGTGAAGGTACTTTATCAAAATCTGCTGCGCGGAAATGGTTCGTTCGCTTTCGTTCTGGTAATTTTTATGTGAAAGATGCGGCACGGTCTCGTCATCCACTCACTGAAAAAGCTGATGAAATTCTTGAAAAATTCCACCAAGATAAGCATATCAGCAGTGTCAATATTGGTATGGAGCTAGGCATTGACCACAAAGCTCTTTTGAACCACTTACACAAAGCTGGCTACAAAAAGAAGCTCGATATCTGGCTTCCTCATGAATTGAGCAAGAAAAACATAATAGACTGAATTAACATCTGCGATGCAGAAACACAATGAAATCGAGCCATTTCTAAAACGTATCGTAACCGGTGTTGAAAAATGGGTCACGTATGACAATCGGAAACATCAAAGATCGTGGACAAGGGATGGTGAGCCATCACAAACGTTCACGAAGCCAGGATTGACGCCGAAAAAGGTGATGCTGTATGTGTATGTGTGGTGGGATTGGAAGGGAATCGTCCACCATGAGCTACTTCCTGTTGGTCCTACGATTGATTCTCAACTCTACTGGGCACAATTAGAGACATTACGCCAGGCAATTGAAAGAAAACGGTCCGAATTGAATAACAGGAAAGGTTTGTCTTCCATCATGACAATGCCCAACACACACTTCTTTGATGATCCGTCAAAAATTGTTTGGTTGGGAAGTTTTGATGCATTCACTGTCTAGTCCAGACATAGCACCCTCTGACTATCACTTGTTCCAATCTCTGCAGAACTCTCTCAATGGAAAAAAGCTGTTTTCAAAAGAAGCCTGTGAAAACCAATTGATTCAGTTTTTCAATCGGAAACCGATGTTCTTCACCGATGGCATCATGGCTCTACCCAAAAATGGCGAAACATTGTCAATAATAATGGAGCGTATTTGGTTTAAATACATTCATTTTCACACTTTAAGAAAACTAGTTGAATTTTACTAAAAAAACACCACGAACTTTTTCCCTGACCCAATATTTATTATAATTATTAATAAAGAAAATATTAAAACAAATAAATCGATAAAAATAATAGCAAATTTTGCAAAGGAAAAACCAACAGGGCAGATATTCTTACACTATAAAGCATTTAACGGAAGTTTAACTGGTTGTTTTCTATTATATCTATGGAAACCATATCTATTTATATGAAAAAAGCAATTGGTATTGCGCCAACACATTCGTTTTCATAACTAATTCAGTTTCCGTAACTTTTATATTAATAAAAAAAGCTTGGCAATGCGTTGAACTTACTCGGCAGCAGCACCGTATCTAAAAAAATAAGCGAAGCTCTTTTTGAGTTCGTCCAATGTATTGATTATATCGAAATGTTGTGGTTTTAAAGGCACTTGTTCTTTGCGAAGTAAGTCCAGGGCTTGAACCACCAGGTCTTGGCATCCACCGAATCCAATGGCGACCCGTGTTTCAGGCGCTACTTTGGCTTGACTTTCCACAAATAATAGTCCGGATAAGATGTCGTGCAGACGGGAAGATAAGGTATCGTCGATGGCATTTCTTCTTAAATAATACGCCGTCAATGCGACTAATATCGTGACGATACCAACCACCTTCCCCGCGCAGGACGCCATGTTTGTGCTCGATTCACAACGAATACAGCCGAGAACAACCGATTAGCAGAGCAACCTGTTACGCAACAACCAATACCTAATATGATTGGTCCGCTTCTAATAGTATTACATCATCAAAAATTGAAGCACATTTAAAATACAATTCGGCAAACGTCAGTTTTACAACATATTTCTTATATTATTATGGTTAAAAACTACATTAAATACACTAATAAGGTTATGTAATTGATGCAACATTTCCCATCTATCAGAGGCGGTTTAGGGGGAAAGCAATCTAGAGTTTTGCCTAGGGCCTCGCACTCGAAGATTTCAATATATTTTTTTTTTGGTTAGAAAGTTTGAGATTGATGCCAAATTAGTTAAATAGATGAGGTCTCTGGCTTTTCTTTTTTAAACTTATTTAAAACGATCCTAATAATCCAGGCTTGCTAAGGCCCACACAATTTAAAAACACCACCTGCCATCTACATATTATTAAAAAAAAAAAAAATATTACTCCCTCCGTCAGAAAATAAGAGTCCCATTTCAAAAATTTTTTTTTTTTTTATTTATTAGGAGTAGAAAAATAGAAAAAAACGGATCAAGTCTTCTTTGATAAACATATATTTATGCAATAACAAAGCACCCATTGTTATTTATTAATAATTGAAATGCTGTAAAAATATTCATTGAGGCCTGCGCACTGCTGGCACATGATTATGTAATAAAAACTTTTGGTTTTTCGCAATGCTGAGTAAAACTTTCATTTTGTTTGTTTTTAATGTCCTTCAATACCTAACATTGATCCATAGTCTCGAATAACAGTGTTAAATTCAAATGGGACTTTTATTTTCGGACAAATTTTTATGTGAAATGGGACTCTTATTTTCGGACGGAGGGAATAGTATTTATATGCTGTTTGAATTGTCAAGATCCTATTAATATTTATAAGAAAATCCCCAGCAATAGATCTGATTTTAATAAACTTTTTACTTTAAATTTCTGTATAGGAAAAATGCTTTAAATGAAAAAAATAATAATTTATAGATATCATAATTGCTTAGGCTCGTCCATCATAGTAGCTTGGATCCATTACTTTTCGTTCCAAACTGTTCATTTCAACAATGTGGATTCTTAATTAGGTTAGCTATATCAATTGCAGGACGCTTATGAATTAAAACGTTGGCGCCAATTACCTGGGCTATTTACTTATAGGGACAAAAATATCTTGTTATTCAGAAAGAGGCAAGTTTGTGCTAGGTTCTAAACAATTTATCCTCGATCTTACACCGTCCAACCAAAAATAAACCCTCATTCACTTTGTATGGTTTATTATTGATAGAATAAATGTCACTGTTTCGTTTATGGAATATAATGCTAAAATTGATGATCTGTAAATAATGTAAATCTCTTACAGGCAACCACAGTTTGGCAATAATGACATATATTGAACTTACATGATAAATAGAAGCTGTGGAGTAATTTTTAAGGAAAACAAAAATACAAGTACTATCGTTCAGTTAAACGTTTCGGATAATCCGGAATGTATTGTATCAAACCTACATATTACAGTTGACTCGCGATAATCCGACAGTTACGGGACCGAGGGGGTGTCGGATTATCAAAAATGTCGGATTACCAAAGGTTGATTTTTTTTAAAACTGAATTTTGACTTCTAAGGCAAGAAAATTTAAGTTATGTATATACAGTACTGTACGTACTACAGTACGTCTATTGTTACAATACATATTGAGTACATATTTTACGGCCATTGAGGATATAAAAAAAAACTCATTAAGCATAGTTTTACACAAATGAATACGTATATATGTAATGCTAATTTATTACTGTATTTATGTCATAAAAAAATAAAATTACAGAATATAATGCAAAATAAAATTTTATGTCTTAAAATAAAAAATAAAAATACGTACATATGTCTGTATCTGCAGCAAGCCGGCGGCAGCAAGCGCAGTAACGTCATCCGACGCGGCGTCGGACTGTCAAATGTCGGATTATCGCGAGTCAACTGTAATAATTAGTGTACATTAATGTTATTAATGGAGTTACAGTTATATAATAGCTTCTGTACGCTATTAAATATTGATTATAGGGACGGAAAATTGTTTTTGTGTATTTTTAAAATACGCTAAAAACTGTTTCGGATAAACACGATTCCGATAAAGGAATTTTTTAGTGTAATGCATTTTGAGGCTTGAAACAAGACTGGCTGTTTTTTTTATACAGTACAGGTGTTCAACAGCTTGTTCACCAGAAATTCTTTTCTTTCTTTTCAATCATTCTTTTTATATATTTTCGTTTTTCTTTTCTTTTCATTTTCTTTCTAATCATTAAACACTGTTCTAATCTTTGAACATTTCAGGATTTCACTTCGAAAAGTTAAAGAAAAAAGGAAAGAAATTCTGAGAAAACAAAGAAGTTTTATTTATTTATTTATTTATTTATTTATTTTATTTTTTGTTTGTTCGTTAGCTTATTTATATAAAGTATTCTCCTGAAATTTCATTTTATATTCGATCGAAGATTCGACATCTGTTTCATATGAGATATCTGATAAAGGAAGACAGCTTTAATGGCTTCCACTCCGCAAAAACATCACGGAATATTGTAGTAAAAGATGCAGCGGAAATCTGTGGAATCGGCATTCGGACGCAGAGAAAGAAATGGGCACATTTGGAAGGGTGGGACCATATGTTCAGTGGCTTGTTGCGTGTAAAAATATTCTTTACGTAATTGAACATAAAAGTAAGGTTTATTTCATATTTGTGCTCAACTTTCATCAAAAATAAACAACAATGGAATCAGTTCAAGGCTTTTTCCATACAAGAAAATTATAAATAGCTTCATAAAATAAAATATTTTATTCAATCAGAAACTTTCACCCTAATATATTTAAAGTAGATATTAACTGTCACGTAGACAAAGCAAAATTGAATCACCGATCTCACACTGTAAAGGTATCTGTTTACTTTAAACTACACTATCTGCTGAATAAAAACAATATAAATTTT
>JAFIDM010070229.1:0-11379 GCA_023159025.1 Thereuonema tuberculata
CTGTCTTGGGTGTAGGTGAAACTTGTAACTTTGGATGCTCTTTATCTGTATTTAGAAAAAATATTTTGTTAAATTCACTTTGCATTTAGGTAAAATTTATAACTTTAAAGAATCTTTAAGTGTATTTTGGAAAAATATTTTGCTAAAGTCGTCTTTGTAACTTTGGTGGATCTTTTTTTTTTTTATATTTGGAAGAAATATATGGTTAAATTCACTTTACATTTAGATAAAATTTGTAACTTTGGAGAATCTTTAACTGTATTTGAGGAAAATATTTTGTTAAATTCGTCTTACATTTCGGTAAAACTTATAACTTTGAAGGATCTTTATTAGTATTTGGAAGAGATATTCAGTTAAATTCACTTCACATTTACGTAAAATTTATAACTTTGGAGAATCTTCAAGAGTATTGGGGAAAAATATTTTGTGAAATTGGCCTTACATTTAGGTAAAAAATTGCAACTTTAAAGGATCTTTAAGTGTATTTGAGGAAAATATTTTGTTAAATTTGCCGTGTGTGTAGATGAAATTTATAACTTTTGAGAATCTTTATTTGTATTTGGGAAAATTATATTGTTAAATTTGTCTTGTGTTTTGATAGAATTTATAACTTTGGACGATGTTTAACGGTATTTGAGGAAAATATTTTGTTAAATCTGTCTTGGGTGTAGGTGAAACTTGTAGCTCTGGATGATCTTTATCTGTATTTTGGAAAAATATTTTGTTAAATTTGCTCTTTCGTTTTTGTAACATTTGTAACTTAGTGCAAAACGCGCTTTTTGATAAAAATTTCAGTATTTGGGGAAGATATTTTGTTAAATTTGTCGTGTGTGTAAGTGAAATTTATAGCATTATTGTCCTCCCAATGAATGATGACCGGCGGAAATTTGAACTGCGCAGTCCTTCCGGTAGCTGATCAATTATGTTGTCCTGTCACAATGGCCGACGTCGTCTGCTTTCACTGAGAAAATATAGTTAACTTATAGTAGGCTAGCGTTTAATTATCGGAGAAGTTGTAATTAAGAAAAATACTTGTTTATTTATAGACTTTCATTTATGAAATATATTTATTAGATTTCAGTTGTGTTGTTTTGTTGTTCTTTTCGCCAACAGCAAATTTTATATGTTTCTGTATTACATTTAATAATTTGTTTTCTTGATTTTTTTATTCAGTGGTTTTATTATCGTTTTACAAACGTTTAAGTAACAGAGAAGTTCTAATTGAGAAAAATACTGTTTATTTACAGAATTTCAGTTATGAATTAAGTCTGTTAAATTTCATGTGTTTTTTTTGTTTATTTCTTGTGTGTGATTTTTGCCAACAGCAATTTTTATTTGTTTATTCATTATATTTCATTTTTGTAATTTTATGTTTTTATTCAATGATATTGGTCAAAATATGTGCTTATCAGTAGCAGCGAAATGACTTCAAAATTCTTGCAGCTTATATTGAAAAAAAAAACCATCAATTGCAGATCACATACACTGAATTTTGACACAATGTTTATAAATATATTTGTCGAAAATAGTAGTGGACGATATTAAGTTATCAGTGTTTCAGTGATATAGAATGTATTGTAAGTCCATGGGAAAAAATTAATATATTCTTGAGGAATAGAATGCATCAATGTCAGAAATTTGTACACCTACAATCATGAAACACCATTTTTACATACTTCTAAATAGTAGTTGGAGGTTTTTGTCTTTTTTGTCCCCAAGCCTGATCCTATTCCATGTAGAAACCACATCCATTACATTATTTGAAATAGAATAAAATAAAGATCCACAAACATTTTAAATAAATTACTGTTACAATAGTTAGTTATTTGTAATGCTCAGCCCTGTATTACAGAAGAATAGTCAGTTGAATAAAACATTGTAATATATTGGGTAAAACGAAATATATTTATCAAGAAATACTGAGCATAAAAGAAATGTTATTGTTCAACTTGAATAAATGAAATTGAATTGAATAGATAAAAAACTTATTCTTGTTCTGTACATGTACGTGAAGAAAAGCAATAAATGTTATTGAAATTGACAATTTTTTTCCTATTTTCAATACATGGCTTTTGATACATAATGTAGTAAATAAGCAACAGTGGTTTAGGCTTTTACATGAAAATTAGATAGTCATGAATAACTTTTTAACTGAAAACATTCAAATAATGCCATTATTCTTTAAAGGATATATTATTAGTGATCTACATTGACTGTATGAAATGGAAATAAATTTAATGTATGTAATCTGCAACTATTTGGTTGTAATAAAATGAAAACCTGAATTTAAAAATTGCTCGAAACACGTTAATAGCTTCAGTAAAAAAGTCTAAAGCTGGAATTTCTGTATCCATTCTATATATATACACACACACACTTATAAGAATAGGGTTTTGGTTTGTATGTTTATCTCTGTAAATATATGTTATCTAAGAAAAAAAAAATACATATAGGCATCATGAGGTAATATGTATGTATATTAGTTAACTGTAACTACATATGTATATATAACATCGACATATAATTAGGCAAATTATGTAAACGTTAATTGGAAATATTTATTTCAACTTCTTATATTTGCTACTCATATTTTATGCTTGTTGTTTGCATTATAATCACTCTCTCACCGGGTCAAAAATGTATGCTTTGTCTTAAATTTATGGATAGCTTTAAGTAATGTATATTTCAATACAAAACACAGCACCTGTTGACAGGGAAATTAACCTCCCTAGTGGGAGGGAGTTGGAGATTCGTTTATATTATCAAAAAAAAAAAAAAAAATTAAGAAAACAGCTAATGGGAAAAAAGTGTAATCAGAATAGTCTTATTTAGTATAGTGTTTGGAACCCTTTTTTAAGTTATTCTTTCTGAAGTACCTCAACATGGATCAATTTCAGAATTTCAAAAACTTATCTTTCATGTAATTCATGTAGAATATTTGGTCTAATGTATGAGAAGCAGAATGAAAGTCTGCTATTTATTGTATCTCAACAGAAATAATGATAATAATAATAATAAATTCTTTTAAGGAGTGATCATATAAGATTAATGTAAAAATTTATTTTTAAAAACATGTGAAATAAAGGCTTTTTGTTCATAACTATTATACTGACCAGACTAGGTTCACTGACATTGTCTTGTGAAGGAAAGCAAAGAAACATATGCTGTGCTTCGTATATTGGTTAAAAACTTTTAAAAATATATCTCGTTGTTGTGAAATATTGTGAAAGCCTTGAATTATTTCTATAATGGATAATAACATTTAGGACCAAATTATGTATAACTTTTTTAAATGATTTTTTTTATTTTTTAAAAGATTGTTAGATATATATATAATGCTGATGATATAATTATATATACAACAGGTTTAAATTTGGAGATTGTAAATACAACTTTATAGGATAATTTCAATATATTACAAATATGGCTACATGATAATAAACGTGTTCTTAATAATGAAAAACAAAACGAATATTAATAAAACCCAAAAAGAAAATAGTAAATAAAAAAATTGAATTCATAATACATTCGCATAATTGTTTACATGGAAATATAAATAGTGCATAGTGTATTTCTTTTACTGAAGTTGATATAATAAATAATTTTAAATATTTAGATATAATTATAAATGATTAATTTATATGGGATAACTATATAAATATGTTATGTAAACAATTAACTATAACCATATATATATATCTTATTATATAAAAAATATTCTTTTAATAAAGATAAAATTTTTAATTTATTTTGCACTTTATGATTTTCTACTAAATTATGGCGTTAATATATGGGCAAATATAGAAAATATGCATTTGGAAAATTTCAAATAAAAGTTTTAACATTGATATTTCCTAAAAACATATGGAATAATAGTAATGAAAGGAAACAAATATTACTAATATATACTACATTGATATGACAACACGTAAAACCCTTTTATTTCAGTTTACTGTGGCCATGTCTTTTGTTCTTTTTGTTATTTATTGCAGTTCGCCTGCTAGTTGCAGGGAACGTTCCCGATATTGCCTCTCGGCTCTTCGGGAATTAATATTATTGCCTTTTGCCTTTGGGAAGCCATAGCTAGGTTGGCTTATGGTTTTACCTTAGGTCTGCCTTTCTGATTCGTTTTTATCGAGGGGACTGGCTAGGGCTGATGAACCAGTAGAATGGTGAAACAGCTGTTCCCTAGTTCCCCTCATAAAAATGAATCAGAAAAGGCAATTGTTTTGTTTATTCTTGTGTTGGGCCTTACAGTCATCATCCAATAGATATGACAACACGTAAAACCCTTTTATTTCAGTATACTACATTACATTCTAAACAAATATGTATATATAATAATAAATACTTTTTATGATGTAATTAAATTAAAAGATGAAAGTATAAAAGAAAATTATAATTTCAGAAATAAAAATGGAATAAAACTTAATTATCCTTTCATCTACAATGAATATGGTATACGAAATTTCAATTATATAATTGAGGAAACTTTAGTGATATAAATTGGCATACATTTGAAGATTATAAAAGAATTTCAATTGTAAAAAATGAAGTAAAAAATTGGATATTGGATATTATTGATTACTAATTTGTTAATTTTACGTTTGTGCTAATGTAATGTTTTAATATGTTTGAGGATGATAAGTTAAGTTTAAAATTATTTTGTAACATTTATTTAAATGTAATTTTAAATACAATTGTTATATATTATAATAAAGTATCAGCACCTGTTGATATGAATTTGAATTCCCAATGGAACTGAGTAAAATTAATAAATGATTATACTCTATATAAAAAAAAATAATCAGCTGTTTTCAATATTGTTTCAAAGATATATACTTCATTAAGAACAAGTTAAATTTGTTGAAGAAGATGAAGAACCATTTGCTAAAGGATGAATATCAAATTCCTCCCCTAGATCTGTTGTATTTAGTTCATCTTTATCATCACTACATGAGCTACATTCACTTTCTTCTGAAGAACTGTCATTGTCTCCAAGAGATATTACAATTTGTTCAACTCTCTCTTCCATAATATTGATGTCATTACAGTACTTCATTTGTAACTGCTTCACATGCTGTACTGCATTTCTCCAATTATCTGATGAAACTTGCTTTATACTTTCCAATAACAGTTTTTGTACATCAGCAAGTTTGAAAGTATAATTCTTCACTGCTACATATCGTTTCACTTGAGCCCATATTAGTTCAATTGGATTCAAGTCACAATGATAAGGAGATAGCCTGAATACTTGGTGGCCATGTTCTAGAGCCATTTCATCAATTGCATAAAGTTTACGTTCTAATTTGAATTTTTAATGATGTTATAAACTTATAGATCTGGTTTGATCATTGCAGTACTGTGCGGAATGTTTTTTCTTTTTAGCCAATCAATCATTTCAGCTGTTCTGCTGTTGCTGTTTGGGGTTTTGTCTAATTGTACTGAATGGTAAGGGGCATTGTCCATAAACAGTACCATTCATATCATCATGGTAATCTGACGTTTTGCGCTCCTTGGATTGGAATACCATTAGACCATCTGAAACAAATCCATTTTCTGTTCCAGCATGAACATTAATCAAACGGCGACCTTTTCCTATAGATACTTGGCGTTGGGATTCTTTAGCGCCGTCATTCCAACATTTGCTTGTTGTGTGATTTTCATTCACCCACGTTTCGTCTAAATATACTACCGGATGATCTTCTTGCAATTGCAATATTGTGGTTAAAATCAAGAAAGGGTTACTACCAAACCACAGTGCAATCCCCGTCATGAAATGAAATTATAGAACATTTTCTTCAAACAGATTTTTGACTTACAATGGAAACAATTGAAGCACTGCTATTGTAAAGAAACAATCACCAGAAGTCATCGGAAACAATTGCTCCGTGCATTATATAGTTGACACGTGATTGGACTGTTGGATTCTGCGAGAGAACCAAGGAGAAGCAGCAAGGAAAAATGCAGAAGTCATTGGAATATAAAGATGGCGATATTTAAGCGAAATGCAATTCTCTAAACAAGTATTTTGGAGACAGGTTTTATATCGAATGTGTGAAACATTAAGTGTCGATTTAAACTATGATTAATGAGAAGGATTTAGTGATATAATTTATTAATCATATTGTATGCTCTGTTTCAGCGTATAAGTAGTGACGTAATCTCATTCGATGTGCAGCAACTGGAACGATGCCATTTTGAAAGTGATACGAAATATTCCAAAGTTTATTTCCAATACCGAGAGCCAATGTTTATTTATACGAAGTAAGGATATAATTAAACATCGCATTGAAGTCTGCAAGTAAGTCATATTTTTCTTGTTGATACACAGAACACATTTGCATTAATTCACGAACAGCGTAACCATAGTTAAAGGTATCAAGATGACACAAGTAGATAATTCAACTATTAAAGTGAAGTAAAGACGTTTACCTTCGTGGATGCAGATTTACCAAGTTTTACAAAGAACATTTAACGATTGATTCACATACAGTGAAAGACTTATCGATTTAAGAGAGACTTTAAGCTGAAGCAACTATGTTAATTGTAAAAGAGTAATATACCATTTCTAGGAAGAAGAAATAATATATGTAACTAAATATAGCATTTAATCAAAGAATTAAAAGCACTTCATTCTAGTTTATTTGTTTATGCTCATTGAACCATTACCTTTAATTGACAGTATTTCTTACTAGGATAGGATTTGAAATAAAACAATTTTACATCCACCTACACCTATTCGTTTAACTTCATCTGCTATTTTATTTAAACGCTCTGCTAAAGTTATTTTCTAAATGTGAGCAAGTTTATTCCACATTTATGGTTATGGGGCCCAGGAACGCTTCGAACCGCGCAAGTTAGATACATCTATGGTCATAAACCCTAGGAACGCTTCGGACCGCGCAAGTTAGGCACATCTATGGTTATAGACCCTAGGAACGTTTCGGACTGTGCGAGTCACGAGTAAATAGCGAGCCGCAAGTTACAAATAAAGCAACAAGTCGTAAGCTACGAATAGAATTACAGCGTCGTACTAGATGTTTTGAAATACATGTGCCACAAAGACAGTTACGAACTCTTGGCAAAGATTCAAGTTGTGCAAACTATGTTTAGATAAAGATCCAGTTTTGCATTCAACTGAACCAATAAAAGGTACAATAGTTCAATTGCTAGATTATTGCAGTTATCATGGCAAGTTACATTCTAAAATTCAGTGGCGTAAATTATGCAAGTTGGAAAATGCATATCCGCACCCAGTTGCAAAAAGACGGTCTTTGGGATGAGGCAAACACTCCGCTGAAAGAATTAAAAGAAATGGAAGATAAGCCCATTAAATACAAACTCTTAAATAAAGCCCAGAAGGCAGTTGGTTTAATTCACGAATCTCTTGAAGAGAAGTATCGCATGTTATTACAAGAAGTGAGTGATCCACACCAGCTACTAAATGAGATCGATGCAAAGTTTAATATCATCGATTATCTCAAAGTGACAGACCTCAAACGAGATTTATTTACTATGAGTAAAATGAAAGACGACACAAATTTGCCAGATACAATACTCAAAATAAAACTCCTAGCAGGGGAAATCACAACAAAGGGAGGTGTGATGCCTGACCATGAAGTTAGCTGGCTTATCTTGTCTGGTTTGCCGAATAATTATGACGCTTGTGCACAAAATATTATGACAATGCAGAAACACAGTAATTACAACTCGGAGATGGTAATTGATTGCGTGATGCAAGAGTACAAACGCAGACACAGCAACATAAAATCAGATGATACTACTGAAGATAGCAGAAGCCACAAAAGGTCAGATGACGCTGTGTGCAATAGTCAAAGTTATAAAGCTGTAGCTGATACTAAGTCTAAGAAAACCCCTAATCGAGACGAGGATTCTCGACGCTGTTATAATTGTGGTAAGATAGGCCACATCGCCAGATTCTGTCGCAAGAAGCCAAAACGCAAAAGTAAGAAGACAGAAGATGACGTAGTTAAGGACGACAAAAAGAAGAACTTCTCTGGTATCGTCACCATGTACGGAGGTGAAGTCGAAACAAAGAAAAGGACATCGTGGTACATCGATAGCGCTAGTAGTCATAACATATGTAATGACAAAGACTCTTTTAGCAGTTACCAGGAATTCCGCAATGTTACGAAAGTATACGGAGCTTCTGAGGAATCCATCCAAGCTTTAGGAGCCGGCATAGTTCCATTGAGAGTAAAGACGTCACAAAACAAACACCTAGTAGTGAGGCTGACAAACACGTACTTTGTATCCAAAATAGCTGTTAATTTAATATCCGCTGGAGAACTTGATAGACACGGATACAAACAGTACATCAACAAGAACAGATACGTTGTCAAGGATCCAAGCAACAGAACCATTTTAGTAGGTAAAAAGGTGAATAACTTGTACAAAGTGGATTGTACACCTGTAAAAGAACCGGTGAAGAGTTACTTCAATGAACAGAGACACGATAAATATCACCTATGTCATGCTAGACTCGGCCACATTTCTTCTGTAAGGATGAAGATGATTCAATCCAAGAACTTACTCAAAGGAGTAGAAGAAATCAAGATCCCCGTAGACAAGAAAGACTCATTCTGTGAAGGTTGTCAACACGGTAAGATGCCTAACATCAGCCACAAGAGATTGAATAAAGTAAGATCATCTAAACCATTGGAATTCGTTTATACTGACTTATGCGGGCCGATGCAGTCACACAACGGAAAGAAAGCATACATATTGACATTTATCGACGACTACACCAGGCGGAGCTTCATTGATATAATTGAAAGTAAAGATGTTGTAGTGGACCATATCAAGACTTTTATAGCCTATGCAGAACGGTCTAGTGAAAATAAGATCAAACACATACTATCTGACCAGGGTAAAGAATACATCAACAAAGACGTTATGAATTTGTTAGAGGATAAAGGAATTAAGTTCCAGCATTCGTCGGCGTACCAGCCACAACAAAACGGTATTGCCGAAAGATTCAATAGATCTTTAGTCGAGATGGCAAGGACTATTCTCACGGACGCCAAGCTTCCCGTGACGTATTGGACTCATGCTGTAAAGTGCGCGAATTACATTTTGAATCGCCTGCCGCATCAGAGCATAGATTTTGACATCCCTTTAACTCGGTGGTACAACAACCAAGCACCCCCAAGCGTTAAACACTTAAGAAGATTTGGTAGTGCAGCTTACCTGAAATTACCAAAAGTTCAAGTTAGGAACAAGTTCGAGTCGAAGGTTCATAAGGGTATCTTCCTAGGTTACTCCAATGCAACCAGAGGATACATAATCTACGATACAGATGACAGGAAAATAGTTGAAACAAGAAATGTATACGTAAATGAGAACAAGCGTGGGAGTGAGTTTCTCGAAGTGAACCGAAACACAACTGACCACAAGTATGACCTCAGACTCATTACTCGAAAGAGCCAAATAGCTGACACCAGTTCTTCCGAAGACGAAAGTGTGCATGATGAAACCATTAGAGAAGGAGAACTATCCAATGAGGACCCATCAGACAATTCAAGAGAGGCGTCTGAACAGTCTGAATCGGAAACCTCGGATGAAGAGCCTGAAGTAGAAGAAAATTACTTCAAACTTAGAAGTCGTCAAGTTAAGTTGAACCCTAAAGTTAGAATCAACAAGCGAACATGTGAAACCATTCCAGTGAACTACAACGAGGCAATCACGTGCAGTGACAGTTCTAAGTGGAAAGAATCCATTAGGGAAGAGTTAAGGAATCTCAAGGATCATAACTCATGGCTAGAAACGGAAATCCCAAGTTATGCGAGACCTCTGTCCACACAATGGATTTTTAGGACCAAAAGAGATGCAAAGGGTGAAATTACCAAGTATAAAGCACGTCTTGTAATAAACGGGTATTTACAACGAAAGGGAGAAAATTATAATAAAACCTATTCTCCAACCCCCAGCTTAACTACCATCAGAATGCTTTTATCGTTAGCCGTGCAAGAGGACCATGAAATTCATCAATGTGACGTAAAAGGAGCTTACTTAAATGGTCTGATTGACCATGACGTCTACATTGAAGTTCCTCAAGGAGTCGAACTCAAGGACAAAGCATGCAACGGACTAAAATTGCAAAAGTCAATTTACGGATTAAAGCAAGCAGGACGTAGATGGTATGAAACCCTGCGAGATAAGTTGTTGAAACATGATTTCAAAACTATCAAGACAGAGCCATGTATCTTCACTTACAAACCGAGTGATAGAAATATATATATATTGTTATTCTATGTCGATGATATTTTGATCATAGGCAAAAATGAAGAAATGATCAACAATATCAAACACATGCTAGATAAATTATTCGGAATAAAAGATTTAGGCCGAATAAAGGATTACCTAGGTATGAACATCAGATATGACAAGGATCAAGGAAAGTTGTTCATTTCCCAGAAGCGATTTATCCATGATTTATTAGTAAAACATAACATGGAAAACTCGAAGCCAATGAGCACACCGTTAGTAGAAATATCTAACAAAGGAAGTCATGAAATGGATGAAAGTGAAAAACTAGGAAAACAAGAGCATTTGCTGTATAGAAGCATCGTAGGAAGTCTTATCTACATAAGTTCCAACAGTAGACCGGATATTACTTATTCAGTCAACCGTTGTTCGGAGAAGTTAAATTCCCCAACTGAATTTGACAAGAGAAATGTCAAACGAATGCTACGTTACCTACATGCCACTGAAGACATGCAGATGATATTCACCAAGGGGGAGAATTTGCTTTATGCATATTCTGACGCTAGCTTCAACGACCGATCAGACGGAAAGTCAACATCAGGGAACACCATATTTTTAGGCAACAACCTTATATCATGGAGAAGTAAAAAGCAAAGTTTGATTGCCCACTCCAGTCAAGAAAGCGAGCTTATTTCCTATTACGAATGCGCTCGAGACATTGTAAGTTGCAAGAAAACACTGTCCGAATTGAAGTTCGAAGATCTTTCAAGTCGAACAAGTATTCTCTATTGCGACAATCAACCAACGATCCGGATGATCGAAAATAAGTTTGAAACCACCAGAAGCAAGCATATTGATTTAAAGTTCTACATCATCAAGGACTACGTAGAACAGGGTGAAATTCTACTAAAGTATGTAAGCAGCCAGGATAATCCCGCTGATTTATTGACAAAGGTTGTGAACAAGACTAGACTTCAAGATTTGATCAAGCACTTAAAGGTCATGCAAGTCAACCGAGCCAGCTTATAGTATATACACGCTCATGCTTACACTCCAAGAAGAAAAGTTAATTCCGATTTTCAAGTCGAAGATTGAAAGGGAGTATTGTGGTTAAAATCAAGAAAGGGTTACTACCAAACCACAGTGCAA
>JAFIDM010070230.1:0-10334 GCA_023159025.1 Thereuonema tuberculata
AGGTGTGTGTCAGCCTTGACAATGGCTGAGTGAAGTGAGGAGTCTTCTGCTCTTTGGTGGAAATGTTCCCTAAGTGTATGTACTTGTTTTTCGTGTAGGGTGATGAGGTTGATGAGTCCTCGGCCTCCCTTCTTGCGGGGAAGAGTCATCCTTTCGTAGCGGACTTGGGGTGGTGCATGTTGTGTTTCGTGAATGTAGTGCGTGTTGCGCGTTGTAGTGCTTCGAGTTCGATGTTTGTCCATGGAATTATACCGAACGAATATGTTAGTGTGGGAACGGCAAAAGTGTTGATAGCTTTAATTTTATTTCTGGCGTTGAATTGTGTTTTGAGGATTTTGTGAACTCGAGCAAGGTATGTGTTCTTCAGTGCATTTTTGATGTTTGCGTTGTCAATGACGCGCGCTTGTAGGTCTCTCCCTGTTCCATGGATTGGATGGCCAAACCATGGTCCAATTCAAAATACTCCAAATTCGAAGTCTTCCCACGTATTATGTGTAACTTGCGGCATTTGTCAATTCCAAATTCCATCCCAATGTCTTTGGTGAACTGGGTGGTGGCTTGTAGTAAATAAGTAAGTTGTGCATTGTGTGTGGCGTAGAGTTTAATGTAATCCATGTAGAGTAAGTGTGTGATTTTATATGGTGTCACAGTGCCTGTGGTAAGCCTATAACCGTGTTTTGTGTTATCTAGTATATGGCTCAGTGGATTCAAGGCGAGGCAAAACCAAAGAGGACTCAGGAGTCTCCCTGGAAAATACCTCTCCTTATGGGAATAGGATCTGTAGTGATGGAGGTGTTAGAGGTGCGTAGGTGTAATGTTGTGTTCCAACTCTTCATCGTGGCAGCTAAGAATGCCGTGATCTTGGGGTGTATTTTGTAGAGATGAAGAGTGTGTAGGAGCCAGGAATGACGGACAGAATCAAATGCCTTCTTGTAATCGATGTATGCGATATGTAAGCTCCTATTCTTCGCGCGTGCCTGGCGCAGGATTACAGAGTCAATAAGGAGTTGCTCCTTACAACCCTGGGAATTCCTGCGACAGCCCTTCTGCTGTTCGGAAAGAATATTATATGTCTCGATGTGTGTATAGATCTTGTCGCGAGGCAGGAGGTGAGGAGTTTTTAAAGTGTGGGGAGGCAAGTGATTGGGCGGTAGTTTGCAGGTTGCGCTGTTTCAGTGTTCTTGATCTGTAGGTATGTGACACCCTGTGTGAGGAAACGAGGCATATGTTCTGGGTGTTGGATTATGTCAGTGAGTGTAAGCGCTAGTTTTCCATGCAGGGACGTGAACCTCTTGATTTAGAAGTTCTGGACTCCGTCTGCACCAGGATCCTTCCAGTTGTATGCATGTTTTAGTGCTGTCTGTATGTCTTCGAGAGTAATCTCATGGAAGGACATGCAGGGTAAGTGTTCAGTGAGTTGCTGTTCCTCTGTTATCCATGGTGCTTTATCATTGTGGGGGATAGGGTTTGACCACAGAGACGACCAGTATTCATGTAAAGCCTCGCTGTTGGGAGTGTTTGTGTTAGTTGCAGTAGAGGAAGATGTAAGGGATCTGTAGAATTTTTTCTCATTGTATTGGAAAGTGTTGTTCTGTTGTTTGCGCAGAGTGCACTGTTTGTATCTTTGTAATCTTTTTGCAAGTGCACTGAGTTTTTGTTTTAGTGTGTCGAGATGTTCCTGAACCTGGTTATGATGATTTGAATGTGAAGGGCGAGTAGTTATGTGCTTGAATATCTTTCTAACCTGGGACATAAGTTTCTTTGTTTTGTTTCCTGCACAGTATTGTGTGAGCCTGGCTATGTCCCCTCTAAGGTCACTGATGCGGCCCTCAAGGCGACGTCTCCAAGGGGGGATGTATTCTTGTGTCCGTGCAGTGGGAGGTATGTTGTGTTGTTTGATTCCAAGTGCCCGAATGGTTCCCTGTGCGGCACAGTAGAGTGTTGTATGTATGTCTTCTAATGTTTGGATGTTGTCAAGGTGTTGTGGGATAGTGTGTATGTTGAGATGGTACATGACTGTGGCGAGTTGTTTTGATGTGTGTACTTTGGGGAGTGGCGGCCTAAGTGTGGGGTCTGTGCCTGTGTATTGTGCGGGTGCAGTGTAGAAATGATCATGAGCTGCACGTAATATTTCATTAGTTGTATTGTTGGGGCATGTGTACTGAGGGGTAGAGATTGTTTCTGTGTTTTCCATAATGGTTTCTTCTGGTGGGGTGTGGTTTGGTGTCCTGTGGTTGGATTCAGCGACTTTTTCTTTAATTTGTGCAAGTATGCATGGGAGAATAAGATTGTTTACTACAATTGAACGTCGCTGATCCGCTACCCGCTGTTCGCTAAGCCCTAACGATGGATAGCGTGTGGTGAAAGCTTGGTGTAGTGCCTGTCTGTATCCTGTTAGTTGAGTACCTAACTTTGTAACAGTGAAGAAGTCGCGCATAAGATCCTGATTCATCTGTGGTGACCATCGGATGCGCTGGCGTGGTTTCCCAGTCTTGGTGGTCGCCTGCTCTGACACAGACGAAACACTTCCGACTGTTCGGGCTGGATGGTGTTGCCCGGGCATTGTGGTAGCCATACTACAGGATGGGGTGCCACTTTCTCCACCACCACCTGCGGGAGACTGTAGTATATTTTTCGAACGGAGGCCTCTGCCTAACCCCCGAACGCGGGTGACTTTATCCTGCGCCACACCCGATGCAGCATGATCTATATTAGAACGTGTTCTCATCATAAATGGTTGGACCCTTTAGCCTACCCTAAAGCTAGTGTAGTTCCCGCCCCCACCGCGAGGAGGTAGGGTCCATGGGGGCTTATTATTATTATTATTATTATTATTATTATTATTATTATTATTATTATTATTAACAATAGCTATTAAAGATGTAAAAAATATAAAAACTACTTTTGCTAAAATAATGGCTATTCTAATTGGTCGAATTATAAATACAAATATATATCCAAATCATTTAAAAACATCAAAAATAATTGATATATATAAAAATAATGATCATTGTTCTTTTGAAAATTATAGACCAATTGCTGTACCTTCTACAATACAATAAAGCTTAAATGGATGACTTTGTAAAATTTCAAGATAATATTTTGAAACCAATAACTTATAAATTACAACATGCAAAAAAATGGATGAAATTAATTGAAAAAAATAATAATTCCCAAATTTTAAGAGTTATACATCTAAATATTAAATCCTTACGACTTAATTGGAAATTTTTAATGCAAATTAGATGATATTTTTCATCACCTACAGGTCATTATTTTAACTGAGGTAAACATAAAAAAAAGTGAAATAAATATGTATCAAATAAAAAACTTTAAACTTTTGGCTCATGTTAGAGAAATAAAAAATGGAGGTGGTATTATAATTTATGTGAAACAAAACCTTTTATTTTCCAATACTATGATAGATACCATCTACTTTGAGAATAGTTTCTTAAGTTTGGTTGATAACAAAGGTGAAATAAAGTTTAACATTTTAGCTATACACAGACCACCATCTAAAAATATTAAATCTTATATTATATTAAATTACATAATATAATAAACAAAAAAATTGATAATAGAATTCCAACTCTTAAAGTGGGTGACTTAAAACATTGATTTATTCAAATTGGAGAATAGTAATCCAGTGTTAAACTATTCGAAAATTCTTTTAGCTAATGGATATAATAATTGTACTTATGGTATAACAAGAAGTTAACAGAGCATTATTGGTAAATGAAACACATGTATTGATCATATTTTTTTAATGACAATTCAGTAAAAACAAGAGGAATTATTTGTAAAGAAATCATATCTGATCACGACATTACAGCTACAGACATTTTTTATAATGAGAAATTAATTAAAGCAATAATTTCTCATTATTGCAACAATGCAGAAACAAAGAAAAATTTAATAACATATAATCAAAATAAACTAATAAATAATTTTCAAAATTTATTGAATGATAATATCATAGAGAATTTGATGAATCCGAACATATTATACAAGCAAATTATAAAAAAACATAAATGATAGTAAGCAAAAGAAAACAATAAATATTATAGAAAAAATTGAAAGGAATAGAAAACAAAAACCTTGGATGACTGAAAGCTTATTGAAAGAAATACAAGTTAGAGATAAACTCTACAGAAAGCATAAAAACAATCCCAAGTTATACAAGATTATATAGACAAAATTCTATATAAAAAAAATTATAAAAAGATTAGAAATAAAATAAATTCTATAATTAAAAAAACAAAAAGAAATTATTATTATAAATAATTTTGTAACAAAAACACACATCCCAGGAGTGCTGGCTTATGATTCATAATATTTTAGGAAAGGATAAAAATAATTCTAAGCCCAATAATGCTGAATTAAATAAACTAATTAAACAGTCAACTGGTAATAACAATGAAAAAATTATTGCAAATAAATTTTGTAATTATTACTATAACATTACTTCAACAATAGATAACAAATGTAAAAAAATATTTTAAATTAAGATTACTCAAAATGGAATACTGTAACTCTAGTACTTTAGAAAAGCCTTTATTTTCAGAAATTTACACAATCATTAATAATCTTAAAAATACTAAATCTGTTAGCTTAGACGAAATACCAGTTTCACTTATAAAAAAACAATAATGATTTGTTTACTGTTGTAATTATTTTACTTATTAATAGAATAATTGACAGCAAAAGATATCCGGAAGGACTAAAACTTGCTAAAATTGTTCCTATATACAAAAATGATTGCTTAAATAAAATTGAGAACTATCGACCGATTGCCATACAATCTGTTATTAATAAAATAATTGAAACATACAAGACAAATAAAATAAATAACTTTTTAAGTAAACATAATATCATTCATGCAAATCAATTTGCTTATCAAAAAAATAAAAGTACGACTAGTCTTTTAGAAACATTAAGCAATAATATCACTAACAATTTGAATATTAACAATTTCTCACTTGTCTTATTTGTAGATTTAACGAAAGCATTTCATCTAATAAATTACCAATTGCTTTTCTAGAAACTTGAAAATATAGGAATCAGAGGAATTACATTGGAAATTATAAAAAATTATTTGAAAAATAGAAAGATTTATGTATCTATAAATCAAATTAATAGTAGGAATAAAAAAATAACAACAGGAGTTCCACAAGGCTCAATTTTAGCACCTTTATTTTTCATTATTTATATTAATGATATCCCACCCAAAACATTTCATGTAAAATAAGTTGCCAAGACTAACATGCTCATAACGCTTTCAGTGTTAAAAAGATATGAGATCTCATGTAGAGCCAAGCCCCTAACTCTACAAGGCCTAACTCTACAAGCCCTAACTCTAAAAACCCTATATCTTGGTCAAAAAGTATGGCTTGGCCGTTTCGTGGCTGTCGCACAGACAATCCCATGGAGTTATGTAAAGGATATGGAGTATGCCAAGGCACACTTTTTGACCAAGATAGTAGGGTTTTTAGAGTTAGGCATGTATAGTGAGGGGCTTGGCACTATATGAAATCTGATAACTTTTTAACAGTGAAAGCGTTATGAGCATCTTGGCAACGAATTTTACATGAAATGTTTTGGGTGGGACGAAATAGTTCCATGAAACGGCCAAGCCATACTTTTTGACCAAGATATAGGGTTTTTAGAGTTAGGGTTTGTAGAGTTAGGCCTTGTAGAGCTAGGGGCTTGGTTCTAGATATGAGATCTCATATCTTTTTAATACTGAAAGCGTTATGAGCATGTGAGTCTTGGCAACTTATTTTATATGAAATGTTTTGTGTGTTAAACCTAGCCTGCATACTAAATTTCAGCTTTCTAGGACTTCTGGAAGTAACCTAGAGGTTTTGATGATCATGAGTCAGTGAGTCAGTCAGTGAATCATGGACGAAATCGACGTATTTTAGATATTAATAAAATCCAAAGTGTAAAAGCTAGATAAATGAAACGTAACGTATTTCATTAGTATGGTAACTGCATTTTATCCTGAAAATTTGAGCTTTCTAGTATTATCCAGGCCGAAGCCATGAGGGTTCGATAATACATAACCAGACCCACCACCCCCTTTATGAGGGGTTGCAGGGTGAAAGTTCCGGATTTCTTAATTTTTTTGTTGTTTATGTGCTAATTCTAGCCTGCATACCAAATTTCAGCTTTCTAGGACTTCAGGAAGTACCCTAGAGGTTTTGATGATCATGAGTCAGTCAGTCAGTCAGTCAGTGACGGAATTGACGTATTTTAGGTATTAATAAAATCCAAAGTATAAAAGCTAAATAAATGAAACTTAGTGTATTTCATTAATCTGCTAACTGCATCTTATCCTGAAAATTTGAGCTCTCTAGTATTATCCAGGCCGAAGCTATGAGGGTTCGAAATTATGACGAAACGCTTCCAGAAAAGGAAGCCCTTCCTGCCATCGGCTCGTCTTGGCGGGGGCACTGCCGTGCCCCCAGATTTTTATGCATATCGCTAATTGCTCTATGTTTATATATGCAATGACATAATCTTAATGAAAAATGGAAAAAACTTATCAAGAATAAATAAAGTTTTCCAAAATGATTTTAATGTACTACAGTGTTGGATACACAATAACAAAATGCAAATTAATGAAAATAAAACCAAATGTATGCTCATACATCTTAGAAAACAAATAAATACTTTTATACCAAAAATATACTATCATAATCACAAATGCCTATAGGAAAATTTTTCTGAATGTAAAAAATGCCACAAAATCACTAATGTAACATCAATTAAATATCTTGGAATATTTATAAATGATACATTTACAAGGGATACACATATAATCATTTATATGCTAAATTAAATACAATAACTTATATCTTTTATCATATAAAAGATTTTCTACCAATTAAAACAAAAATTATGATTTATTTTGCATTTTTTTACTCCCAAATAAACTACGCAAACTCAGTATGGAACAAAACATATAAAACACATAAAAAAAAACTATCTTCAAAAAAAATATTAAAATTAGTTTTTTATTCTTGTAATAACAAAATCAAAAAAATTGATGATGATCTTCTGATAAAAAGTAAAATACTCACACCACAACAGAAATTTTATTATAATTTGATAATTAGTAATTACTTCACTCTAATTCATAAAAGTAACATACCTAATAATAGTAATTACAATACGAGAAATAATAACTACTTAACATTACAATATCCAAAAATCTTAAAGAGTTATGGAGAGAATATTTCAGTATATCTATTACAACCTATTATTAACAAAATTAGTTTAAAAAATGTTAATGATTTTTCAAAAATTTCTTTATTAAAAAAATTTGTTAGAGAATGGCTCATAAAACATAACATACTGAATTACAAATAGAATTCATTTATTTATTTATTTTATTTATTATTTTTTTTATATTTATATTCTCTTTAGGTTTGTTTCATTCAATTTTTTAGTCCCAATGGTTTTATTATTATAAACTATTATTATCTATCATTAATTTGTAGTTATTTACTTTTTTATTTAACAGAATAATTATTTGCATATTAAAAAACATATATAGTTAAGTAACATTTATTATATTGTAAAAAGAAAATTATTTTTGATTTTTTTCCTTGTTTATTTTTAAGTTATTTATTAATTAGGTTAATTTTTTCATTTTAATTTCAAAATTTATTAATAATAAATTCATTTTTTCATTTAGTTTTATTTTAGTTTTAAACAATTGCTTTAAATCTGTTATATTCCTGTGTGATTTATATTTGTATTTTTTTAAGATGCTAATTTATGTAATTATATAATTTTGTATGACATAATCTGTTGACAGGATCTCCATGTGGGAGATCCTAACAGGACTTTAACAATGTATCAAAGAAAATAAATTATTATTATTATTATCTCGAAAAAGTTTCAAACCATGGGTTTCCCCAGCTAAGACAATATGGCGGGTCAAGGACGAAAGCACATATTGTCAAGAGTAAAAAAAAAAAAAAAAAGTATGGAAGAATAGTTAGGGATGGGTGCTTGTGTCCATAAACTTCCTAACTATGCGTGTTGTACCACAGCCTTCTGGAGTTATGCGTAAGTGTTTTTATGAAGTGGGCTGAGGCTGTGGTGTAATGTATGGGGCACCAGATCAGTGGCGTGCAGGACGATGGGTACAACATCTACTGGGTCCTGCCTCCACTGCATCTGTAGCTCGTGTGCTAGGCCTTTATATTTACTTATCTTGTCTACGTGAGTTTTCTGCATGTTCTTGCTGATAGGCACTGCAATATCAATGAGATAGGTCTGTTTGTTGACCTTATCAACAAGCGTGATGTCAGGTCTGTTGTGATGTATAGTTTTGTCTGTGTGAATGGGGAGGTCCCAGTATAGCTTATGTGAGTTGACTAGTACGCTTTGTGGTGTGTACTCGTAGTATGGGACCGCGTTCTTAATAAGTGAGTGTTTGCGTGCTAGCTGTTCATGAACGATCGACGCTACCTGATTGTGTCGGTGGAGGTAGTCCGTTTGGGACAGAAGGGAACAGCCTGATATTATGTAGTTGATCGTCTCATGTGTAGTGTGGCATTTCCTGCATCTGCCATAGTTTGTGTTTGCGTCGTGTAAAATGTGTTTCTTGTAGTTGCATGTGGGGATGACTTGGTCCTGTATCGCGATCATGAACCCTTCGGTCTCCCCAAACAGCTCACCACTCGTCAGCCATCTGTTCGACGCTACCATGTCGACATGAGGCTGGCTGAGTCCGTGGCGATGTCTGCCATGGAGTTCCTTACGAGCCCATGATTCATGCAGCTGCTATGTGGGTATCGGGGGTGGTGAGTGTTAGAGAAGGGTTTGCGAGGTCCAGGGGTGTGAGGTGTGTGTCAGCCTTGACAATGGCTGAGTGGAGTGAGGAGTGTTGTGCTCTTTGGTGGAAGTGTTCCCTAAATGTGTGTACTTGGTTTTCGTGTAGGGTGAACTGATTGAAGAGTACTCGGCCTCCCTCCTTGCGGGCAAGAGTCATCCTTTCCGTAGCGGACTTGGGGTGGTGCAAGTTGTGTTTCGTTAATGTAGTGCGTGTTGTGCGTTGTAGTGCTACGAGTTCAGTATTTGTCCATGGAGTTATGCAGAACGAATATGTTAGTGTCTGGACGGCAAAAGTGTTAATGGCTTTAATTTTATTTCTGGCATTGAGTTGTGTTTTGAGGATGTTGTGAACGCGAGCACGGTATGTTTTCTTGAGTGCGTTTTTGATGTTTGCGTTGTCAATGACGCGCGCTTGCTGGAAGCCCAGGTACTTGTAGTCTCTCCCTCTTCCATAGATTGGATGGCCAACCCATAGTCCAGTTCAAAACCCTCCAAATTCGTAGTCTTCCCGCGTGTTATGTGTAGCTTGCGGCATTTGACGATTCCAAATTCCCATTGTCTTGGTGAACTGTGTTGTGACTTGTAGT
The DNA here is from genome assembly GCA_023159025.1 of Thereuonema tuberculata. Lineage (NCBI taxonomy): Eukaryota > Metazoa > Arthropoda > Chilopoda > Scutigeromorpha > Scutigeridae > Thereuonema > Thereuonema tuberculata. The sequence goes on from JAFIDM010070230.1 coordinate 9,438, forward strand.
AAATTAGTAAGTTGTGCGCTGTTTGTGCCGTAGAGTTTAATTTCATCCATGTAGAGTAAGTGTGTGATTTTGTATGGTGTCAGAGTGGCTGAGATAAGCCTATAACCGTGTTTTGTGTTGTCTAGCATGTGGCTCAGTGGATTCAAGGCGAGGCAGAACCAAAGAGGACTCAAGGAGTCTCCCTGGATAATACCTCTCCTTATGGGAATGGGGTCTGTAGAGATGGAGGTGTTGGAGGTGCATAGGTGTAATATTGTGTTCCAACTCTTCATCGTGGCATCAAGGAATGCCGTGATCTTGGGGTGTACTTTGTAGAGTTGAAGAGTGTGTAAAAGTCAGGAATGGGGGACTGAGTCAAATGCCTTCTTGAAGTCGATGTACGCGATGTGTAAGTTCCTATTCTTCGACGCGCCTGCTGCAGGATTACCGAGTCAATAAGGAGTTGCTCCTTACAATCCTAGGAATTTCTACGACAGCCTTTCTGCTGTTCGGAAAAAATATTATGTGTCTCGATGTGTGTGTAAATTTTATCTCCAAGGCAGGAGGTCAGGAGTTTGTAAAGTGTGGGGAGGCAGGTGATTGGACGGTAGTTTGCAGGGTGTGCTGTTTCAGTGTTCTTGCTCTGTAGGTAAGTGACACCCTGTATGAGGAAAAGAGGCATATGTTCTGGGTGTTGGATTATGTCCGTGAGTGCAAGAGCTAGCTTCCCATGCACGGACGTGAACCTCTTGATCCCGAAGTCTGCACCAGGAGGCTTCCAGTAGTGTGCATGTTTTAGTGCTGTCTGTATGTCTCCGAGAGTAATATCATGGAAGGGCATGAAGGGTAAGTGTTCAGCGAGTTGTTGTTCCTCTGTGATCCACGTTGCTTTGTCATTGTGGGGGATGGGGTTGGACC
>JAFIDM010070232.1:0-11377 GCA_023159025.1 Thereuonema tuberculata
TGTGGTTACCCTGAAAAATTAGTGAATTCATCAATCTTGTAATTAACAGTCTGTAATTAATTTTAATTTAACTTACTGGGACCATAACCCTTACGTGATAATAAGGTGTCGAGGAGAAAATAATCCTATTTAATTTTCCTCGGCAAAGATTTTCGTTAACTGGCAAGCTAGTAAAATTCCGACTTTAAAAGGCTTAAAAAGGAAGTGAATAAACTAAGGCGAAAGTGTAACAAAATCAATATTTAATAAAACAATCTTCTTTTAAAACTTAATACATTCTCACACAGAGAAATGGAATTCCCTTAGCTATATGGAAAATTCCTACAGATAAACAACTAGATTCACATATCTATTTCTTCAACGTTAATTATCGAATAGTTTAAAGTCCAAAACTATTTGAGCAAGTTAAATGAAAGTTTGTGTTTGTGTGAAAGAAAATAGTAACTTTCCTTTCAATATTTTGCATTTCACACTGAAGGCCTAAATAAAAAGAATTCCTGAATCCGTGTTTTCAAAATGGCAGCGCCCATGTTGCCGATTTAGACTTCCGACAAAAATCTCGTGAGTGATTGTAACAGTGCTGAATGCGCGAGCGACCCATTGTTGCGTAATTAACGAGAACGCGCTAAGTGCATCTCCGTGCAGAAAAGACACGCTTCGGAGCTCAGTCTTCGCCCAAGTTCACAGCGAGAAGGATGTGTTCCTTTTTGCTATAGGCTCGATCTTCTCCCAAGTTCGCAGACATAAGGATATGTTCCTGATATTGCTGCCAGTGAGTTCTCGCTCAGTTTTACAGCGGTAAGGATGTGTTCTTAATCGCTGCAGGTGAGTTCTCGTTCAGTTTTACAGCGGTAAAGATATGTTCTCAATCGCTGCAGTGCAATTCTCTCCCAGCTCCCCAGTGATAAAGATTTGCTCATTATCGCTACAATTTAGTCAGCTGCTGAGTGCCCCAACTGTAGTGATGTGTTCATTACAGAAATACGGAAGGATGTGTTACTATTTTTGCTGCTAAGTGCCCAGCTGTAATGGTGTGTTCATTACAGAAATTCGGAGTTCAGTGTTCCGTGTTTCAGAACTCCAATTCTTAGTGAAAAATTGTGTCTTAGTGCTGCGTTATTGAGAATAAATCCAGATTGATTTTTCTCAATTAATCTTGCGAAATAAATTCATCAAGGATATATTTTCGGTGAAAACTTTCGACGAAGATTGCTGCTCCAATTTCGAACGTGGGTCGCCATGTTGGATTCTGTGTGAATCGCCAATTTGCGACGTGGATTTTCGAAGACTTCGTGATTTCAGTTCGACGGAAAACCGCAATATTACCCCTTGAGTACAGTTTTATTTTCCCCAGAGTTTAGTACTCTCTTCGTCAGTACAAAGAAGTTTAGAACTTGCCTTTTGACCGAAGCAGTTTAGGCCCAGTTTAGCCAGCCGAAGAACAGACTTTCATTTAACTTGCTTAAATAGTTTTGGACTTTAAACTATTCGATAATTAACGTTAAAGAAATAGATATGTTAATCTAATTGATTATCTGTAGGAATTTTCCATATAGCTAAAGGAATTCAATTTCTCTGTGTGAGAATGTATTAAGTTTTAAAAGAAGATTGTTTTATTAAATATTTATTTTGTTACACTTTCGCCTTAGTTTATTCTCTTCCTTTTTAAGCCTTTTAAAGTCGGAATTTTACTAGCTTACCAGTTAACGAAAATCTCTGCCGAGAAAAATTAATTAGGATTATTTTCTCCTCGATATCTTATTATCACATAAGGGTTATGGTCCCAGTAAAGTAAAATAAAAATAATTACAGACGGTTAATTACAAGATTGATGAATTCACTAATTTTTCAGGGTAACCACAACTAAGAAAATCTTCTTTTATTTTTACAATATGCTTTTTAAACAAGGCTTCTGACGAAGTAAGGGAAAGGCTTTTCTAAGTTTCATATTAATCAGATTTAACTTTGCAGAAGGAGGAATGGCAGAAGAATACAGAGTAATATTAATACCTGATGTAGGTTCTGCATATGGTTCCGTAACGATATCATTGTTGCTATCTATTTTTACCATTACATCCAGGAAAGGTAAACAACCCTCGTTATATTTTTCACGAGTAAATTTGAAATCATTATCAATAGAATTAAATTGATTCAAAATAATTTCCTCTATCCCATTTTCGGCAATAATAAAGATATCGTCAACAAACCTCTGGTAGAAATATATTCAGTTATCAAAAAGTGTGAAATATAAGTATTCTAAATATTGCATAGAAATTTCGGCCAATATCATGGACGAGGTAAGGCCCATAAAAAACCAACGATATTGTAATACAATATGTCCATTAGTAGAAAAAAATTGGTTATCGAATAAAATGGTCAAACTTTAAAGAAGAGGTTTGGGCAGCATCGTAGTTGTATCAAAACTGGAAATATTGATGGTTTATTTATAGTCAGAAGGGCACATTGAAGGCGTTGAAGAATGCATTGTTATTGACACTTTTAAGAACCAATTAGGTAGAGAAACCATAGAATCTTTATTTACTAAAATGTTAGGTTCATATAATTCCTTTATACCCAATAAAAATATCCAATATTATTTGAATAATGGTAATTTTGAAAAATTTTCTTCCTTGCATAGAAAAAGAATCAAAAATGAAATTGATAAAAAAAGAAAAACATAAAAAAGAAAATTAACTATTATATGATTGTGTTTGATTTTTATTTTATTTATTTATTTTTTTATTTTTTATTTTTTATTTATTTATTAGTTCCATCTTTTGTCGATAGTGGGCTTGAGTCTGACAGGATTGGTTGAAATACTACCAATTGCCTTCTTTCATGTTAAATTATTTCATTGGTTAATTTTTGTATTTAAGTGGAACCTTTTAAGAAATCATTGTGCCGAAGATGAATCCCATGGGATTTGAAAGACTCCACGCCTTGTAATTATGCTTTTGTATGGTGTTTGTGTGTTCTCTTTTTTTAATTTTTTTAATTTTTGACAAGCTTTTTTAACACGTTAAAATGAATTAATAAAATAGAGGAAGCATATAAGTGATATTTTGCATTGGCCACCACTGATGCAGACTGAACGACTAGAAACGATCTTACTTTTATGTTTAAAATCTTTCCATGTGGGTCTTATTGAGAAATTAGTTTGGAAAGAAAATAACGTCCTTATAGAATAAACAATAAATTTTTAATTTATTTAAACAATGACAATTGGTCCTTTTTATCTAATCCACATGAGATTCTTTGATAAGAAAAATAATAATCGGCTTTTGATAATTTCTATAAAAAGCAGGATATAATTACTATATTCAGAAAATAGAAACAATTCTTTGAATTCAGCAGAAAAGAAGTAAATTTGAAAATAAAAGAGGATTTTCGTATTTAATGGATTTCATCTGTTTTAAAAAATATAGAAATATGGAAAATAAAGAATTTTTCAAGGAATAATATTTCACGGAAAAGTAGGCTTTGAGTTCTTCTAGGAAATTCTTGTGTAGATCGTAGTATCAATGTAATTAAGTTAAGAGATTCCTCAGCAAATGCTTAAGGATTTAGTGAAAAACGGGAAGTTTTCTCTCTTGTCTCTATATAAAACAAATAACGAGAAAAACTAGAAATTCACATTCCATCTCCATTTCGTATTTGCCTTTAATGAGACGGAAGTTACTCTCTCTCTCTCTCTCTCTCTCTCTCTCTCCTGAGAAATGTTAATTTTTAATGCCATCATATAAGATTAAATTCGTTTTAGTTTTTGAAAAATAAATGCAAATAAACGTATGTACTTAATTTTGCTTATGAGAAAATTTAAGGATTTTCCTTAGTACAAACAACACGTTTCGTTAAAACTTTTAGAACTTGTAATTTCATAGTTATATCATACTTCTATGCATTCTTAGTTTTAAAATATCAAAGATCTTTTGTTATAATTCTCCGACGCAGATAAGAATTGTTACAAATATTAGATCAAATCTAGAATAATATCTCTTCGGTAATTACGGTATTAATATCATTATGGTAAAAAAAAAAACCTTAGGAAACAGTTTATCAAATTACAAAATATTACTTCTGTTTTTTGATTGAAGTTTTATGTTTGTTTTACATTTTAATTTTTATTAAATTGTAAATGAAATTCGTTTAGAGTGAACAGATTTCTGAAAATAAATTTTCAGTACTAAATTTTCAGGTTTTTTTTTTATGTCTACATTTGAATTTTGATTTAGTTGTGAGAAAAAAAACAATAATCAAATTTCTGAAATTTCTCGCGTAATTCATCTGAAATACTATATTTCAGTGAAAGTTTAAAACAAATAAATCATAATGAATAGACTAAAAAGTGTTTTCATATTAGAAATTTAAAAACTGACATAATCAAATATTATTTTGACATTGAAGATTTAAAAGGGCACTCGCTAAATGATACGTAAACAGAAACACTCTGAGAAAGGTTTGTATCGGAAGGGGAACGATCCAATATGCATTATTAAATTTAAATTTTTAAATTAACTTAACGAAAATAAGAAATAAAAAATCTGAACTGAAAATTTGTAACTAATGTTTTTCGGATTTGATACAAGTTCAAATTAACATTAGCAAAATTGAAAACACTTTCGTAGTTTATGATATCAGCAACAACAGACAATAACTGCAGGCCAGGATTCGATCTATTGGTTTGATTTTACTGTATTTTCCATAGGAGAAATACACTACTCCATTATCCTCTACCTAAATAGATGAGCCCTTGACCTTCTGATAAGCACCGATCATGGGTCGTAGATCACGAATATATATATATTATTCAAATTCTTTTTCCCACCATGTACTTGAAATATATTTCCATTATTAGCAAAATTAAAAACACTTTCGTAGTTTATGTTATCAGCAATAACAGACTATAATTGCAGGCCAGGTTTCAATGTATTGTTTTTGGATTGATTTTAGTGTATTTTCCTTTGGAGCCCTGGGCCTTCTGATAAGCGCCGATCAGGGGTCGTAGGTCACGAATTTATAGGCCTATATACCATTCAAATTCTTTTTCCCACGATATACTTTACATCTTTCCACTTTTTGACGATTTTTCCATCTTCAAATCCTTATACTCACGGTGTGTTTTGATGTTTTAGCCTATTGGTTTAACTACAATTAAATTAAAAAAGTCGAAATCTGTACACTGGTTTTTATAGGAGGAACCTCAAAGTTGTGACGTTGGTAACTGCCGTAAATTTTGAGCTTTTAAGGTAAAACTTTTACAGGTGGTAGATATCTATAATTATACAGTTAGTATTGTATTACGACCAAATCGGATCATCCGTTTCAAAATGGCGAGCGACAAATTTTCTACTTTTTGACGTTTTTTCTTCTTTTAAAACCTTACCCTGACGTTTTACAGTTTTTGCCACAAACATTTTTGAGCTTTTAGGGCGTTGGTTTAACTACAAATAAGTAACAAAACAAAAAAAAAAAATCGATTTTCTAGGAGGTTGGGCTTAGAAGTCGGAAGTTACCTCAAAGTTGTAAGCCTTGTTTTAATCATTTTTGACCTTTGGAAAATACACTTTCGAGATAGATGCGGGGTGGAGATCTTGTAAAGATTTTTTTCTTTTGGATGGATTCCGATTTCGTGTGCCAGAGTGATTTCCTTTATTATATTTGCACTATTTGAGCATTTTGTCGAGGAGTGTGTCAGGTTGACGAGTTCACTGAAAGAACGAAACGGTCGTCTCAGTCTCTCGCCGAAGAAATCTCAGATATTTTCATTTTGTCTCATTCTTGTCTTTATTCTTTCAAAAAAGAAATAATAATCTAGACACGGCTGCCCAAACTTTTATGTGACGAACCCATTTTCGAAAACGGCAAATTTTCGCGACCCACTCGGTTATAATGCTTATTTTAAAAGAAAGGGTTGCATATAAAACATCGGTTTACTATTTTTTTTTTTTGGACATATTTAGTTAATATATAAATTTATTAATCAGATACATAATGAGGCGAATAGAATTGTTTTGTATTTAACACGACGAACTCTGAAAAAATTCACGACCCATACGTAGATAAGTAATCGCTGCTGTAAATAATTTAGATATTTTTAAATTATCTCAACTATTCGAAGCACCAATCATAAGAATTAAAAAATTAAATTACCTAAAAATCCACTACGTTTCGGACCTTCCTTCTTTATTAAGGCCCTTTCTAAGGTGTTCTCTTATAAAAAAAAAAATAAAAAAAAAAATTAATTTATCTTTCGTGCACGAATTCGTTTTGAAGAATGATTTTCGTGAAAAAGGAAACGGAAGTTTCCAAAGAAGGAAACGGTTATCCTGGTGCCAACAGATAAAAGCTGATTAAACCGGAATTAAAATAAAAACGGAATTTAAAAAAAAAAAAGAAAAAAAAAACGAATTCCATTATAAGTGTAAATTAAAGTCCGTACTCTAATATGTTTTTAGTGGACAGATCCTGATTGTAGCTTTTAAATACAGTAAAACCTTGTTAAGTCGTCACCCGGATATGTCGTCACTCCGTTTAAGTGGTCGGTTTCCTTTGGCCCCGACAAGATCTCATAAACAATAATGTAAAATAACCCTCCTTTTTCCGTCACCAAATTTAATTCTACTCCGGATAACTCGTCACCCTCAAAAATGGCCAAAAGCATCTTTCTTCTGCATTTTGCATGCCATCATGTTATTTTTTCAGCCCCGCCTCCTCACTTTAAGAAAGCCAAGCCTTTAGGGGAATTTTCGACCATGCCTGTCACTTCATTCCTTTCTTACCCCTTCGGAGGATTTTGGTTCTTCGAAATATCGCTGCTAATCATTTAAAGTACACTTCTCGCTGCGACTCTGTCGAGTTTAGACGTTTTTCTTGACCGCTCCTGAGTGTGACTATGCCCTGCTACAAGGGCTATTTTTTTCTCTTGCAATTTCGTTGTTCTATTATGTTTTAAAAAACCAGAGAAACGAAAACTTACCTCGTTGTCTTTTTTTAAAGAAAAGACTGAATTGCACTTTTTGAAAAATCAAATGTTTCGAAAACAGCTTTTGCCAAAGAACATCATATTCCCTGGACTACATTAAACAATATTCTTTCATCGAAACAAGTAACTAAAGAAGCTGAGGGCAAAGACAAAATAAAGAGAATGAGGAAATCGAAGTTTGATGAGATCGAGCAGGTTTTAGTTCGATAGCTAAAACATGTGAGATCGCAAAATGTGCCGATTTCAGAAAGAAAAATCCATGGAAATTGCTAAGGAGTTGAGTAAGAAAATTTCGGTGGCAGCAATGGTTGGCTGGAACGTTTCAAAGACAGACACTGCCTTTCTTTTAAAACGATTAAACTTTGGTAAATATAAAAAAAAAATTTTCTACTCATTCATTTGCATGTATTGATTTCTGAAAATCTTTCTTTTCTCACCGAATCCTACAGCAATTCATGAAAATAATGTATTTCAGTGGTTTTTTTTTGTTTTTTTAATTCCCACTCCGCCTAAGTCGTCACTCCGCTTAAGTCGTCAAAAATGTTTGGTCCCTTGAGTGACGACTTGACGAGTTTTACTGTAGTTTTATTAGCCCTGATTCGTAGAATATCCGAAGATAATGGTCTGAATAACTTTTATAAACGATAGGTTTTTTCAAATCCAATTCAAGATTTGTCTTTTGACAGTGTATGGCGATATAATAATTCTTGTTACCTGACTTTACTGCGTTTTCGTGTTCTTTTAGTCGTTTTTCCAATTAACGTTTTGTTTGACCGATGTAGAGACACTTATTTTTTATATTGCTATTTTGGCTTGTGCATTGTATGCCATATATCGTGTTTTGTTTGTTTAGAATACTATTATCTTATTTGTGTGTATTTTCTTTTAATACATTTAATGTAGTATTCTTAGGCTTGCATGCCAGCCCTATGTTAGCTCTTGCTAGGAGTGGATTTAATTTTTTAAAAGTAGCTTCGTCGTTAGTCATAGAAACATATGGTTTTTTTGTTGGAAATTTTTTGCTGTCATGTGGAGTCTTATTTTTATTGATAGGTGATAAGTAACCATAATTCGGAACTATGTGCTTTTTTTAAGGATCTATGAATACACTTATTTGTTTCCGTTATGGGAAAACCATTGTTACGAAATAACCTTTTTATATATCCTATTTCATCTTGTAGAATCGTTGGATTACAGCAAATTTCAATAGCTGTTTTTATGACCATGTTTATCGCATTCCTTTTGTAAGAAAGCGGTACCGAGCTTGTATAGTTAATTGTTATTAATGCATCGGTTGGTTTTCGATACACCTTTGTTATATATTTTGAGACGTAATTTTCAATTTGGATATCTAAATACGGGAGCATGTTCTTTTTTTCCCCTTTCAGTAGTAAATTGTATGTTTGGCTGTATGTTATTAACATCATCGAGGATGGAATCCGTATAATGATTGTTAACTATTAAAAAGGAATCATCGACATATCTGCACATATAGTGCACATTGTTAAAGAATCTATCCAATGAAGTCATTTTGTATTCCATCAATGTCATTACGCATTCTGCCAACATGGCCGATGAAGGTAAGCCCAGAAAAACACCTATTGTTTCGAAATAAACACGTTCATTGAACTTAAACATCTGTAACTGAAATAATAGTGCAAGTAAAAGTGCCATTTCTTTCATGTTAAAAAAGAAATCTTCATCAGCGTTTCTAAGGTCGCTATCAAAAATGTGTTGTCTGTCTTGCATCCTAAATTCCTAAAATCCTAAAAAATTTAGATTTTTCTTTACAAATACTTTTAAAAATGTACCCTTTATTTTTTGTCTTGTTTTTGACATTGGAATTTTTGAAGGCCTATTTCATGAAGATTAAGTCCTGACATAACCTGACTCATTATGCCTTCTATATCTGCATGGAACATAATAAGTTTGAGTTTAACTTTGGTCTGTTATTCTTTTAATAAGACAACTTAACTGCTGCTTGAAGCGCTTATTTCTTTTTTATTCCTCAAAGACAACTTAATCTAATAGTAAAAGTACTGAATTACTTAATAAGTAATAATTAACAAAGAATTTACATAATAATTGCCATAAAACTTACCATAAGCAGTTATTGGTTTCAGACTAATATATGTTCTTTCGCCTGGAAAATCAATGATTTACTGATTGCCCAATAAAATTTGAATTAGTCAGATAAATAATAATATTAGACTAGAATAGAACAATAAATAAATATGAAGTGTTTTGTTCTCTTTATTAAAAATAATCTTATTAATCTTTTCTTAAAAATTGTGTAACTTAAGTTGTGATGATTCAACCCCAATCTTCCAACAGTAATAAAACTAAAAGTTAAGAACTCACTTTAAATATGAAGTGAATATAATTTTGTGCTAATCCTAAATTTAAAGGCGACCCATAATAATAATAATAATAATAATAATAATGTAATAATAGTAATAAAAAAAAAGGACAATTATGTAAAAAAAAATAAAAAAAAAATAGTAAAAAATTAAGAAAATAATAATAATATTAAAAAGAACTACGCCGACAATGAGAAAAAAAATGTAAATAAACGGTTTTGAACCGCCAACTATCATTACATGAATCCGATACGTTAAGCATCCAGCTACAGCTGAAATAGTATGATAAATAATAATAATTTAAATAATACTAATAATATTAATAATACTTACATTAACGTAAGAAAAAATAAAAAAAAAGTAAAATATTAGGAAAATAATAATAAAAAACATACAAAAAAAAATGCCGACATTCAGGAAAAAAATGTAAATATGCGGATTTGAACCGTCAACCATCATTATATGCATCCGATACGTTAAGCTCCAGCTTTAGCTGACAGCTGAAATCATAGTGTTGCATTTCTAACATTTAAGCTAATAGAGGAAATCCAATGAAAACAATGCCAAATATCTGGAGGGGGGGCTTCTGAAAATACCCCATTACTACTGTGTCTGGGCTTCTAAACAAAATCGTGAAATCCGTTCGTCGATCCGATCTTCAGTGCGGGAGTTGTTAGGAATGGACAGACACGGACGGATGGACAACACAAACGCATTAGCTACTGATTTTGATAATAATGCTTTTATTTTTCATTTTTATCCTATTCTCAAAGGAAAGTTCATTCCATACTTTTCAACTACGGAATGGAATCTTCTTCCAATTTGTTATTCGAAGTTTAAAAAAAAACGAGAGATAATCATATTTTTGTATTGGAATAAATAATTCAATCCTTGTTTCTGATAATAAATAGACGAGCAAACGCTATTAATATCAGAGTAAGGGTTTTCAGAAAAAAGGAAATACAGTAGACTCCCGATTATCCGCGGAGCTGGGTGACGCGGCAATCGCGGATAAGCGAATTCCGCGGATAAACCGAAATAGGACGAAAATCAACACAAAAATGCTTTTAACATATTTTATTTACATTAAAGTGGCAGTACATACATTACAAACAATTACTTTAATTTAATTTAACTAAATTTCTTACTTTTTAACAAAAAAAAATCGTTTAATTTTCTTTGTTTTTTTCGTGTCGAACCCTGAAAACCCTTACTTGGACGTCGCTAAATCTGCCTGTTTTATTGTTTACCTTATTCTAGTTTTAATTTTTTTTTTTAATTCCGTAATTTATTGTACAGTAAAAAAAATGGTAACCGGAGAGGTCCGCGGAAAATCTTTAGTTAACTGTAATTTAAATTGCCAGTTACACAATAAATATATATTTTTATTTATCTGAAATGTAATATGTGTTCGGTTAGTTCAAAGATAGCTTCAAATGGATCTTCACTAATTCCCATCGATTTTTAAGAAAGAAAAATTAAAGAATTATTATTCATAGTGTGGTAATAATATAATTAATTATATAAGACCATCCACACAAATAAGAAAGATATCATTTATAAATCAATACATAATAACAGTGACATGTTTCGAAAATTCATCTTCAGACTGTAAATAAATAAATATAAAACGGAAAAAACATAGGCTTATAACAGCCCCACAATACAGAACATCGTAAGTAATTAACAATCATTTACATAATAATATTAATGCAAGTTATAATCTAATAAACTATCCCTTTGATAGATAGTTCATTATTATAACAATTAGTGGTTTTAATAATGACTGACTCGAAGAATTTACGCAAATAATCGTCCTTTTGTTGGCCATAAACAATTGGCTTGTTTGTCATGATCCTGTGTCCGGTATCTCTGATGCCTTGCCGTTAAATATTTGAAATCTCTATTTTCAATAGCAGTACCGTGCTCAATCATTCGAACACTGGTTCGTCTTCCCGTTTTTCCTACGTACTGACAGTTAGGGCCCCCATTTTCACATTGTATTCCATAAATTGTGTAGAATTTGTCCAAATTA
>JAFIDM010070233.1:0-11376 GCA_023159025.1 Thereuonema tuberculata
ATCGCAAGACACGGGACTGGAGGTATTGTTGTTTAAAAAGATAATGACAGACTCTGGTTGAGTAAAGAAGTGTTTTTATTTTGTGTGTGAAAAACTGTGCTCCAGTCGTGCGAATTTAGAGACAAGAAAAGATAAGAGAAATAAATAGCTTTTGAAGATGCCAGATGGCATCGGGTTTTATTTGATAAGTAACTACAGTCTTCGCGGCCAGAGTTGAAACTCCCAGAATGCAACGCAGATTATAGATTTTCCTTTCCTGGCCGGTCGCGCACATTCAAATAGAAGAGAAAATGGCGGTCGCTGCTTCACATTCAACATTTCGACGAGGAAAAGTTCTCAACAGTCAAGCTAGGAAAATTATTTTTAACGTTGCTCGTCGATTTCAAGAAGATGTGTGAGATTTTTGATATTTCCTATTTTTGATAATTGAGATTTACATTTCCTGCGGAGCTCATGGCATTGACACTGGAGAAATTAGTGAATGATAATGTGTTTTCGGTTTCAACATTCGCCACGTAACGGACCAGCGGACCTTATACAAAGATAGAACAGGCCTAACGGTAATTGTAAGAAATTTGGAATTCGATGCTTGATCATTGAATCTTCACAACAGTTTCATTCCATGAACATTGCAGATAAAAGGACACGTATTAGTGGTAAAACATTCTTTCCTTCCTTCCTTTTATCGAATTTGGCCAACTAGGGACCACGTAACTAGCTCCACCTGACAACGTCAGGGCGAGGCTAGTGAAATTCAAGAAAGGGGGGACGAGAAATATATCCCGTCCAGGATAACCCTGAGATAATAAGTCCCAGGTGGGAAACGGACGAAACACAGAAGAAGAAAGAAACAGCCATGCCACCACCGGGATTCGAACCCGGGTACTGGCGCATCGGCCACAATGGCAGCCCGCCGGCTAAACCGCACGGCCACGCCAGCACGGCAAAACATTCTTTATTGTTTATGATAATTCATTCAGTAAATGTCTCAAATATGAAGTGAAGATTGAAAAAATGGAACCAAACACACTAGAGATAAAAAAACATTAAAAAAATTCATATTCGTTACATGTTACAAGGCATCGTATACAGGCCTTTTCATCAGACTATAAATAAATAACAGAAGCAAATTAGGCATTTACAAATTTTGGATTACATTTTAGCATTAGACAAACAAGATTACATTGATATGTGTGATTATTTTCTTGATAATACCAATGGTATTAAAAAATCTAAATGCAAGGAAACACTTATTATCTATAGAATGAATAAAAGAATTAGAGAATTGTCTAAAGAAGGTTTTTATGATGATGACACTATGGAATCATGGATTGATCGCAACAAAAATCTTCCAAAGTTTAAAGGCTTACCAAAAATTCATAAAGACAAGATTAATAATAATATGTATAAAATCCGCCCTATAGTAGCATGTCAGAACAGTGCAATTATGGGAATTGTAAAATTAGTGGTATTAGAGATTAAGGAATTGAACTACAGGTCGAAGTTTAGTATAATCAATAGTACAGAATTCTTAAATAGATTAAAAGAACAGATAAGTATGCAATGTATATCAATGGTTTCTTTTGATGTTGTAAACCTATATACATCCCTCTCTATGCCTCTCATTAAAAAAGCTATATTACATGCATATGATCAAACGGAAAAAAAGAAAAATATAAATATTAAAAAAATTTTAAGGTTAATTAAATCTCTATTTGATTTGCAATATTTTTCTTTTAATAATAAAGTGTATCAACAAACCATAGGTTTGTTTATGGGTCTTCCCTCATCAGCAGTCTTGGCTGAGTGTGTTATGAAATTAATAGATGATGAAATATGGGAATTACAAAATGTAAAGGACAATGTTTCATTTATGACTAGATATGTGGATGACACATTTTTATTAATTAAAAAAGAAGAAATAAACCAAATACTATTAACTTTCAACTCAGTAAATAAAATGATCCAATTTACTATGGAACAAGAAATAGAAGGTAAATTGCCTTATCTAGATATTATGATCATTAAAAGTAATGATACTTTCAGTACTACAGTTTATCGTAAGGAGGTGTATGCAGGTGTTACATTAAATTTTAATACCGCAGCACCAAATTCCTACAAAACTAATGCAATAAAATTGGCTGTCACAAGAGCCTTAAGATTATGTTCAAATAATAAATTATTGGATGACGAATTACAAAAAATCAGAAAATTTTTTGTTATGAACAACTATCCTTTAGATTTCATCAACAAGATAATATACAGAAAACTTAAAGAAAGAAATATTAATAAAATCAAAGTTGATAACGCAATTAAATATGTAAGTATTCCATTTGCAGAAGAATTACAAAATAAACTAACCCCATTATTGGCTAATGTAGGAATTCGTATTGCAAAAAAGGCAAGAAACACCATTAGAAATATCCTAAATAATGACCGTGACATAATATCCAAAGAAGAGATAAAGAAAAAAAATAAGGAAAAAAAGGGAGCGGTATATGGAATAAAATGTCAATCAGGAGGGGGTGGGTGCCAGTATATTGGTGAGACAGGTAGAAAGGTAAAAATTCGAATGAATGAGCATTCCAACGCCATAAAAAAGGGCAATGACCAATATTTCACAGCAGTTCATCACAAACAAACTGGCCATCTAATAATGGTGGACAATCCGATCATTTATAATATTATTACAGATCAATATTTACGAAAATTTTATGAATCATTACTAATTAATTCCAAATTCAACAAATGTTACAATACTGAATTGTCCATAAAAAATGTATTGCATTATCAGCTCGATTAACTATTATCTATTGTTTTATTAATAATTAGCTAGCATTGATATTTGATACTTTGATATTATTGTAAAATGTAATCCAAAATTTGTAAAGGCCTAATTTGCTTCTGTTATTTATTTATAGTCTGATGAAAAGGCCTGTATAC
Source organism: Thereuonema tuberculata (assembly GCA_023159025.1). Taxonomy (NCBI): domain Eukaryota; kingdom Metazoa; phylum Arthropoda; class Chilopoda; order Scutigeromorpha; family Scutigeridae; genus Thereuonema; species Thereuonema tuberculata. The sequence goes on from JAFIDM010070233.1 coordinate 2,944, forward strand.
GATGCCTTGTAACATGTAACGAATATGAATTTTTTAAATGTTTTTTTATCTCTAGTAGTGTGTTTGGTTCCATTTTTTCAATTATTCCCTCTACACACTGTATTAATGAATGAAGTGAAGATATTAAGTGTTAATGAGCGATCGACGGTGGAATAACTAAATGTTATTTAATTAGAAGCATGTTTGTTCAAGTTGCAGTTTGTTCAAATAGTTAAGACCTAGTTAATAAATATGTGTTTTCTACATCATGATGCAAATTTATCTTAGTTGCTGCTGTGCTAGTGCTAGATAAAATATTATACTGTTACCATTTCTACTTAAAAAAACAAACAAACTAACAGATTGGTATTCTCATACTATTTCATACTCTTGACAAAATCTTTGCGAGCTAGAAATATGTTTTGATAGATTACATGAAATCTCACCTGTGGAATTATGGCTAATTTTTTTTTTGGGGGGGATGAAAACGATTCATAAATACACACTAAGAATATGACTGATAGAAAACCCCGGCTTTTTTTTTAGTAGTTTTTAACAAAATTCGAGATTTCCTTGGAACTCTTTCGCGAGCGGCGGATGTGCACATTTTCAAAGCAAGAGATTGTAGCGACGTTATGAAGTGGCAAAAAAAACACCTAGCAGAAACGATTTTTTCGTTTGTAAATAAAACATTAAAAAAAGCAAACAATTTCCGTGCAGTTAACTGTAGGTGAGGTTAAGTGAGGTATGATAGTTTCCAGGATGTTTCGTTTGAAAAAATGCCCGAAAAAAAATTTCGGTTTCGGAATGACCCGCGGTTTTACAAATTCTTCTAAAACTACCAAAAGAAACCAGGGTTTTCCATCACTTTTATTCTTAGGGTGTATTAAACGAATCGTTTTCTTCCAAAGAAAATTAAATTAGCCTTAATTCTGCAGGTGAGATTTCATAGAATATTACCTATGTTTCGATAACATACCTGTATTTTTGACTTCGAACAATCCGTAGTCTTTATTTTGGCTTAAAATTAATCTCGTGTTTCAATTTTTTTGTTATGCTTAAAATTTAAAAAACTTATAATATCAGTTTTAATAGTTTTGATATTGTCAGTACGTATAGAAAAACTTAAAATTAGAATGAAATAGACTTTCATGGAAACTACTATATATTACTTCATGTCTTGTTATAAAAGAAGTTACATTTAAAATATAGCATTAAGTTATATAAAAGGCAGAGGTGCCCCCCCCCCCCCCTCGAATTTATGGCCCCCCCCCCAAAAAAAAAAAATCTCAATGACAAACAATAAAAAAAAAAACGACTTTTACAGTTTAATTTTTTTGAACCCCAACCCAAAATCTCAGTGACAACCAAAAAAAAAACGACTTTTACACTCTTTTTAATTTTTTTGACCCCCACCCCCCAATTTCAATGGCGCAGTCTGCGCTGTGACTCCCAGCGTGACCACCCGTGTAAAAGGTAATTTACAGTAATAATAATAACAAGAACGGGAAGTGATTGCAACATTGATCCTGAGGGTTCTAAAGAAATCTTAATAGCATTACGTAGAAATAACAAATGAACAACTGCAAAAAGAACAAGCAAATAAAAAGATTTTTTTTATTGATTCTCGTCGAAAATAGAGCCACTGAGTATAAAAACAAAACAAACAAAAAAATGCCCAGTGATAAGAAGACGTGATAACTGTTTTTTCTTTCTTTAATTTATTAATATACATAACATAAACTTATAAAAGATTTTACTTAAACATGCTTAACACTTGCTATCATCCTATTTATTATAATCATATAGAATTTCTTACTTTTAAATATAATTTTTAACTACTATTAACAATTGATAAGAATTTGATTTCAGAATTAATAAATGAGTGTCTTGGAAAACAATATCAACTGATAAGTATTGACAAATGAAAACATTGTTCCTTATATTATCAAACATCTTTATGGTTTCTCAATATTTCTACACACTGAACGGGTATTTTCTTCAGGAGAAAAAATAAAATACAAATCTTTCTTCCATTTTAAAACAGAAGTGAAGCATAATAATTCAAATTAAAGAAATATACCACAACAAAGTTACAATATAAATAAATAAAGGAATACAAATCTAATAACATTACAGCATCTCCTCGTATCAATAAACTGTAGTTAACTATTATGGAAACAATTGCAATATCATTGTTTTAAAGTAATACAATTGCAATATCGTACATTCACTTTTTTTGAACTACAATCATAAATTATTGAATGAACACTCATGTATTATTTAAAATTAAGTTAAATTTAATACAGATTTAATGTGTTTATTCCTATTTATAATTTTCTTAAATAAACCAAATGGAAGAAAGATTTGAGAAGCCATAAAGATGTTTGATAATATAAGGAACGATGTTTTCATTTGTTTGTATTTAGAAGAATTAAGTTGATTTATAAGTTGGTTTAAGTTTACAAAAATTATTTTTTTTGCACCCAATACAAATCTATCTATATTAAAGAACAAGTAAAAAAAAAAAAAAAAGTGCTAAAGCATAAAATTAAGGGTGATCCATTAAAACCCACGCTGACTTTGAACGTGTCGAGCAAAAAATTCTCAAACTTGATCTAAACTTCACCTAAGGAGCGTTGGAGGGTGATCCGCCGCGCAACAAGAGCCGACTGTTCACCGGAAAAAAGGTGAAGTTTGGGAATTTTTTCCTGGACAATTACTGACTCGATCGACTTGAAACTTGGATATGTTTTAGTTTAGAGTGTCTACTATACAATAAATATTTTATTTGACCGTATCTATTACAGTTTGAGGCACAACAGTTTGAGGCACAGTCTACTATTTGTTTGCGGAAACAAACAGTAGACTCTGTCTCCATTTTTCCGGAAAGGCAGAAATAAATACCCCATTCCAAGGATGTTTAGGCCTCTGCAAACGATGGTGAAGTCCGTTTGTCGAACCGACCTTCCGTTCTGGAGTTGTTACGGGATGACAGACACGGACGGACAGGACAAACGCAATTCACCCAGATGGATCTCTAAAAATTAAACTTTATTTTTAAAATATCCAGGGTTTTTTATTTATTTATTTATTTATTTATTTATTTATTTTTTACAAATTTTATCAATGTCAAGATATAGAAGTGAACAAGCTACGCGATCTCACAATAAGAATGCATAATATATTTTACGTACTTTGTTAAAAAGTAGTAATGTCTTAAGATCTCATTAAATGAGGAAATTTGATAGAAAAAAAATAAAAATTCAACGAAATATACTCTTTCAGATTATTAATAGAGTATAAAGGAAGTAATATACGATAAACTAATCCAATATTATGAATTGAATTTACTTTCATTTGAGACTTCACTGATCAAAATTAAAATATGTAATTAAAAATGTCTGATTGCTTTGGATTCTATTAATATTCTAAAAGTTTACATTTCCTTGAGTTTTTTAACTTTTATTTTTTAAATTAAAATCTAACTATCGGCTGAATATTGATTCGTTAAATAACAAATTAGTTGAAATTAACAACCCAAACTATATTGAAAAATCACTCTGGAACCGTTCATTACGTCCTTCCCAGAACTAATCCCACCACGTTCCAATTGAAGCAGCTGCTAAGCGTAGGTGGGTGTTGTACGTTAGATGAATGGTTCTGGAAGCATCCTAAGAGCAAATTCCTACCCATTCTCACTCGGTAGGGGTTCCCACACCGGAATCATTGACGGGCCCCGCACGAGCTGTAATTTTGATTGATAACGATGAGCTTCGTTGAAAGTTACTGATCACCACCAGAGGTCGCCAATGGTTTCAAAGGAATGGCGCTGGTGATTAACAGGAGTTCACAATGAACAATCATGCTTCATCATTTGCAATCGACATTTAAAGTAAAGGAATTATTGATGGTAATTTCCCCTAGATGTCGCTTCTCGCATTAAGGATGAATTGCAGCGAAATATTGGAAATTTGTGGATTAAACGATAATAAAAGCGCCTTAATTTTGTTACTGCTGAAATTTTATTCACTTAAAGCTTCCTTAATCTCCTGCTTCTTTATTTAAGAATTGTATCTTAACATTATATTTTAAAAATCAATTAAACAAATTGAAGATTAATTGAAGCAATACTTGTAACAATCTTGAATTTGTAACTCAACAAAAATACTTAGGACTGTATTTGGATGAAAAATTTACATGGGATATATAGTATAATTCAGTTATCAAAAAATTACACACCTACACATATCTCTTTTTTCACATTAGACACTTAATTCCATTTAAACTGAAATTAATCATTTTCAAATCTTTAGTCAATTCAGTTCTGGATTATGGTTTGGAATGTTGGATTTTCATGAATTAACAACAAGTTAAAAATATAAATAAAGTAATTTTAAAAATATTTAATAATGTTTACATTAACTTTAACAAAATGCCCGTATTAGAAAAAAATAACATTAGAAAAAAGTTTAAGATACTCACTATCAAAGAAAAATTTATTTACAAAACAATTTTGAAAAATATTTTTTATGTCAACCAGACCAAAAATAGTTATAATGAAGGAAAAACAACTAGACAAAACTGGTTAAGAATTTTTCAAATTGAAAAATTAAATAATAATTTTGGTCAACGATTAGAAAATAAAATAAAGTACAATTTATTTTGTCAATTAAATTGGAAAAATTATAATTTGGAAAAAATTAAAAATATGAAAAGTATTAAAAATCAATTAATATCTGACGTAATTGATGAGAAAATAATTTTACATTTTTAATTTATATATTTTTTTTTTCTAACATATTAATCAATTCAGCACCTATATCACAGGTATGCTTCCTATAAGCATACCTAATAGGACTGGCAAACATTAAAAAAAAAAAAATACTGTATCGTTACAAATTCTAACGTTGCCTACATAAATTTTATACTGAAGAATTTCACTTCATCTCATTTTTAGAGAAGCAAATAATGAAAGATGAAAGTATAAAACCCCCTTTCTAATTATATCCCACATTTAATGCATCATAACTTTCTTTCTTTTCTTTTTTTTTTATTGGAGGGGGGGGGGGAAGAAAAAAAAATAAAATAAAGACGAAGAATTAAAAAAAAAAAAAAAAATGGCGTCCCCAAAACTTAGATCAGGGACACTGAAGAAAGATCTTTTTCTGGTCCTTTTATTGAAAGAAAGAGCCTTCACCTCGACAAAAGGACTTGAAGAGACGCTCCCTCTATGCCCTCCCACCCTCACAGGTGTGCCATTCCCTTCTTTCATGGGGGGATTAATGACTTTCCATTCTGCCTCTGAAAAGTTGCATACACAGAAAACCTATTACCTCTGGCTGAATAAATTCATTCATCTTGGCCCTATAGAGCGCCAAAACCAGCCACTTTTAATTAGTAGCCTCGTAATGGATTCACCAACATGTCCTGAAAGATCAACGTTAATAGCTGAGAAACAACAAGGATAGCAACAGCTCTCTTAATTTGTCTTTTTCCGGTATTAAATTTTGTTCTCTTTTTCCCTACGTAGTACTACTAAAATTTTTCACTAAGTTTTTAGCAGAGTCCTGCAACTTTAGTTACACAAAAAGTTGTATAAAAATAAAAATCCTTCCAGTTTATTTTTCATTTATTTATTTATTTATTTATTTATTTATTTATTTATTTATTTAATTTACTTATTTACTTGTTTACAAGTTTTAGAATTGAGTTACCAAGTTATCAAAATGCCAACATCAATATAGTAGATTTCTAATTAATTTAAAGTGTTGTTGATGATTTCGTATATAATTTCAAGAGTTGAGTCTTTGGGAACAGAGGATTATGAAGATCAGGATTTTACTTCAAAGATAAGAAATTTGAATACAACTTCAGAGATAAGAAATTTGAGTGCTACTTCAAAAGTAAGAAATTTAGACACTGCTTCGATGAATAGATATTTAATTAATAATTTTGGATATTATTCAAAGAAATTTGGATGGTGATAAATAAAAGTTTGAAATCGCCTCAGTAGTAAGAGATTCGGACACTGCTTCAGAAATAAAATGATTTGGATATTTAATAACAAATTTGGACATCGCTTTCAAAAATAAGAAATTCAAAAGCTTAAATATTTTTTTAAATTTCATATTTTATTGTAATAATGCTGCACGCTTTACGCATTTATAATGAGCGTGTCACTTTTGTATTGTTATTTTAGAATCTAAAATTCTGATTGTCATTTATTTTCTGGTTTTTGGGAGAAGAAGGAAGCTGTTCCTTTTCCCTTAATGTATTTCATTTAAAGCTTTAGAAAGAAAATCCGATCAAGATTTTCGAAATATCGCATTGATGTTTGAGGAAATAAAGGAAGTTTTGATTTTTTCATTAATTTAAAGTGTTGTAGATGATTTCGTATATAGTAGATTTCTATTAAGTTTTATTGGGATTTTATTTTTATATTAAAATTGATGTTTGTTCACTTTATTTAATTTTTAATTTATTTGCGATTAAGCTTAAAGAAGAAATTGCGAATAAATCTTGAAATTTTTTTGTTGTGTTGATTTATTTTGAAATCTTATTTCAATTCAAAATTAATTTAAAAATAAGGTTAATTGTATCAGTAAAATGTTGTGGATTTATTTAACTTGTTTTTTTTTTTTTCTGTGTTGTTCTCAAAATATCTTACATTAAAACTATAAAAAGAGAAATATGTAAAAAAAAATTCAAACTTTAAAAATATAAAAAGAGAAATAAGTTTGAGTTTATTTTTTTATTTAAAGTTGAAATGTAATATTTATTATCCATCTAAGTTGTAATTATTATTTTTGGATTTCATAACTGAATAACGTACAATATAGTAAATAATAAGACAGCACACATTCATATACACATCTTTAGTAATACAGATGTAATTTAGTAATACAGATAAAATTCTTTTAATTTAAGAATATTGTTTAGTTTAAGTCTTTATGTAATTATAAATGCTTTGAACAAAGTTTCAAAAATGGGAATCTAAGACTTCTACTATTTTTTTTTTCAAGGGTTTTTATCATATAGTGATTTTAATAAATCGCAGAGCTTAGTCCGTATTAATACGTAATCTCCTGATAGCAAGGAAGTGGATAACATCATATCAACTTATATAATTGGCTAAGTTCGTCTGTCTATCTGTCTGTCCGTAACTCGATATAATTTTGTTACCACTGCACCGATTTTAATGAAATTTGTCATACTTACTCAGTTTTTTACGCTGATTTTGAAACTCAAAACCATTTTTGCCGTAGAAGCTTCGTTCGCAAGTTAGAGCAGTATTTAGATTATACAAAGGTCTGTCTGTAACTCGATATAATTAAAATACCACTGCACCGATTTTAATGAAATTTGACGTAATTACTCAGTTTTTTACGCTGATTTTGAAACTCAAAACTATTATTGCCGTAGAAGCTTCGTTCACAAGTTAGCGCATTATTTAGATCATACAAAGATGAGTTTGGTTGCTACAATCATTAATAGGAAACAATATGACATCTACATTATTAAATATTGTAATGGAACAATGCATTATTATTAAATTACTTGAAGAAAGATAAATAAAAAATCTACAAATTGTCAGAGAATTAAATGACAATAAGCTGTCTGTAACTCGAATAATTAAGCTATTAAGATAGATCCAAAGGTTCTCAATGATACCATTGAATCAAGGATACTCAAATTGGATGAAAATATTAGTTCATTGTGTCATTCCATGTAGTTTCCATGAAATTTTATTCTTGGGAACTGCCCTCGACAACTGAAATTCTAACAAAACATACGTTCAAAACCAAATAATTTTGTTACCACTGCATCCATTTTAATGAAATTTGGCATACTTACTCAGTTGTTTACGCTGATTTCGAAACTCAAAACCATTTTTGCCGTAGAAGCTTCGTTCACAAGTTAGCGCAGATTACATTTACTTTATATTTGATAGTTGATATTAAAATGATTTTTCAGATTTTTTTATGCCTGTCGTCCGACAGGCTTTGCTGCTAGTTTCAAAATAATGGGATTGGAATAGGAAGCTGTTATTGTAAGGTCCTTTTTGTAAGTAAATTATGTAAGATTTTCTTTTTTTTTTTATTTACTTTATTGTTGTATAACTAAAATTTATTTAAGTTTGGTGAAGTTAGCCCTATTTGTTCGATAAAATTGAACTATGTATTCTAATAATTCATTTGACCATTATACAAAAGATCAAATGGTTAACAATTTTGCTTCAATGATTCGTTTTGATTGTGGGCTTGATTCGAATTTTAAAAATATAGTTATTTAGTAGAATTACACATATACATAGGCATAAAGTAAATGGGCCAATTTATTTCGATATTGTGGATCAAAAGTTCACAACCGCAGTTAAAATTGTAAACGGTATTACTGAATATTTTTGGTTTCCGTCAACGCGCACCTACCATGTAATTCTTATTTAATTTA
>JAFIDM010070234.1:0-11374 GCA_023159025.1 Thereuonema tuberculata
CTAAATAGCGGACAGTTATTTTAACTGTAAATTTTTTTTTTTTTTTTCGATTAACATTTCGACAAACGCATCATGTTTGTATTGATACATTGTATCGGTGTCCTATGATTCAATGCACGAATCTGAGCTCTTTTTTTCACTGCAGTTGCTTTGTAAATATCAATCCCTCGTAATGCTATCCTATAAACGTGTTGATTAAATTTTGTGCGAATTAAAATGGCGTCAAAAAGGAAGAGAATGGCAATGAAAGAAAAAATTGATGTTCTTGAATTTGCTGAAAAGAAAAGCTGAGTGTGCGTTGTCTTGCTGACCGTTTTAAAGTTGGAAAAACTCATATGAGTGAACTTTTGAAAGAAAAGATGAGATTAGGAAAATGTGGATGATGAATTCAAACGAAAATTCGAAATATTTGAAGTTTCGTAAAACTGAAACAAGAAAAATCGACGAAATGGTGATAAAATGGTTCCGCTTTGCTCGTGCAAAGAACATTCCTATAAGCGGTGTTTTCCTTTAAGAAAAAGTCAGAGAAATCGGTCAAACTTCAGGATTGGACACGTTTAAGGCATCAAATGGATGGCTAGAAATTAATTTTCTATATACTGTAATTAATTTTATCATTATTTAAGTAAGACAAACGGATTAGTACTCATTTAAAAAGAAATATAGTAAATAATTTGCAATTGTTCATATTCTCTCATACCGCAGTGATAATTCTAGAAATTTAAGATTGTACGTAATTTTTCATTAAATGACATGCTGTAAGCTAAAAAATAAAAAACAGACAGTCCTCCCCAATAGCGGACTTTGTTTTCTCTCTGAGGACGAAGATCCGGACCACGTCTTATGGCGTTGTCCGGATCCTGGTCGTTCGAGACTTAGAAACCACTTTAAAATGTTGTTTACTAAGAGGGGTATCCCATTCCCCTGTCCTTGCGACAGGATAAGGGACTGTTATCAGTTATTTTTAAATTTTGTTCATCGTTTGAATTGCCCCGTTTAACTTATTTGGTTCTTTTTTGCACTGGGAATTTTTTTTGTCTTCCTTTTTTTATATTGTAAATATCTTTAATCTTAACTTTAACATCTTATTTTTTAATTTCGTATTTTTAAATAATTTTGGATATATTTTAACATTTGGGTATTTGTATGCTTTTTAACTTAAGAAGTAATGATAAGTGTTTAATTTGTTGTATGTCTTGTTTCTTTGTCTTTATTTTTATACAGATACAGAATTTTACATTTGGGGATCTGGCTAACACTAATGATTTTTTTTTCAGTCGCTCGGTAGTGGCCGCCGAGCGCGAAGCCTTCTCCTTCTGTTCTGTTTTAAACTGGGGACATTTGAATTGTTTGTTTGAGTTTGTAATTATGAAGGATTTTTTTTTTGTCTTTGGTGTTTATAAGGATTATCGGGAGGAATTTTTGATGCTTTTTTTTGTTTTCTCCAAATTCCGCACGGCTTATTTGGGGGGTCAATGGGGAGGGTGGGACCCGAACTGTACCCGGCTCCTTGGATAGGGCCTTTGGCGGTCCTTGGAGCTGTTCGGGGTGGGTCCCTGCCGACCGTTTCATACTCCTCCTTGTGAGTTGTGCGGAGTGTGATATCCTTTTTTTTTTTTTAAATTTTCCTTCCTGTCGGTTTTTTTCCCTTCTTTTTTTCTTTGTTTGTGGTTTGTTGTTTGTCTGGGAGACCAAAAATCTGCTCTGTAGATACTGGTCTCCTTGTCCTTTCTCCTTGTCCTATCAGTCTAAAGTCCTCCCTAATAGCGGACACCTCCCAATAACGGACAAAACTTCCGGTCCCGTGACTGTCCGTTATTCGGAGGTAACACTGTATTAAAAAAAAGTAACAGTAAAGGAAGAGCGGAGATTTTAAACAGACTGATATATATGACTTGTTAAACATGAATTTAAAGGATATTTATAAAAATTATGCTTTTAAAGTGTGAAGAAAACTTGCAAAGATTGAATAAGCCAACTCACATAATAATTAAAAAATCGATATACTTTACAATAAAATCAACAGTACAACTAGTTTCATGTGTGCAATTTACACTCTTCCTCAGGCTGATGGATAACATCAAGCAGCTCCTGTATTTAAAGGACTTCCATCGACTACCCCAGGTGACGAACTAATGAGATTAACGGACCAATGACGCTTTGGGCAACAAACTACCAATCATAGGAGTCTTCATTGACTTTTAACGTTGAAATTCCATTAACCAAAGGGTTCGCACAGATCAATTATGTCTCCAAGGGTGCAGTCGAACTCCTCAGGATCTGAAAAGAAGAAAAAGAATGTGGTTTATTCAGTCTTTGTAAGATTGTGATTATCTTTTCTTGTGTGATTTTTTTTTTATTGATCAGGTGATTTGAATCAAATCAATTAACGGAAACAGAATCTAAACAAAATCCAATGACTAAAATCTGATTTGAAAAGTTTAATGGATTAATTTAAACAGTCGATCACTAAGGAGTAAAAGGAATTTAAATAAACATAATAAATCATTACAATATCAAACTTAAATTAATGATTATGGAAAAAAAGCTTTGTATCCGTCTTTCCAAAACACTAATACATTCAATTTAAATTTAATATTTGTTTTTTTTTTTTTTTGTAAGCAAGGACGAGTTGAAAGTGACTTTAATCCATCGTAAACTTAATTTACCAGTAAAAAAAAAAAGGGTTATTTTTCCAGAAGTAAGGGTAAACTTTATCTGACACATCAGTGGTTCCCCAGTATGGGTCGCAACCCCAGCGGAGTCGTGATAAAGATCTGGGGGAGGGGGAGCTTCGCAAGAGGATTTACAAATAAAATAAAAAACGCCTTATTATGATTACATTTGCTTTGTATTTAAGAACATAAACAAAAACAGCGTTGAAAAAGTTAATGTGATAAATGCAGGCATGCCAAATTTCCGCGGAAACGCGGATTTCCGCTTTTTTCCTTTTTTGCAAATTCGCGGATTTCCGCTTTTTTCCTTTTATTTTTATTTTATTTTTTACTTGTATTATATGTATGCAAATATATACATATGTATATTAATATTTGCAATATATTATGTGTAAATGAAATGTATATTACTCGACTTGCAAACAAATTTTGTCTTAAATTTTACCTCGCGCATAATTTTCTCTTTTTTACATTTTCCCCACTCTCATGCCTGTAAATGTGCCTGTTTCTCAGAAACTAGCTTCTCAAATAGGGGCTCTGTATCCGATACACACAATGATATCATTTCAAGTTCAAGGCGATTTCTCTCTTTTATTTTGATGGCAGCTATATAGGAGAAACTTATTTCGCATAAATACGAAGTTGCAAATGGTATTAAAAATTTAAGAGCTTCTTTTGCAAGCTCAGGGTATTCTTGTATTCTTTTGATCCAAAACTGGTCTAAGCTCTGGAAAAAAAAAGTCTAACTTGAATACATATTCCATCAGTACATACTGTATTTCAAAAAAAAAATTTCCTTCATATTTGTTGGAATTTCAGCCAGCTGAACGCAACTGTCTAAAAACGGATTTATCTGTGACTGTCGTAATTGTTTTGAGTTTTTTGCAATGAAGTAATTCAATAACGTGCATGATGGGCCGTCTAATGCAAGATTTAATGTCTTTCTAAAATGCCTTTTTATGGAAATGTGGCGGGGGTCGTAGGGTGTTGCGACTCGAAAAAAGTTGGGAACAGTATTAGATCATAAGTAATAACCAAATTAAGCTTTTAATATTACTTGAATGTGAAGGTGCAAAAGTGAAGTTCCAATTGAATAAAATGAATAATGTTAATACACATTTCAATACTTTATTAATAGAAGAAACAATGATAAACTATCATCAAATATATATATTCTGTAATGGCAAAAAAGGGCGATTTTGAACATCTAGTAATTTTATCTTGTAATCTTACCAATAAAATTTATCTTGTTCTAAAAAGTGTATTTAAAATAATTTGTATCAAATTTGGACTTGGTCGAAATTTTCGTAAACTAGCTAAATATCAAAATCTATTCCATGAAGACAAAGAAGGGATTAATCAGACCATAATCAATAAATACTTGAAATTTATGATGTAAAAAGTAAAGTATTCAGAGTAATTGATTCTCTTTTTCCCTTCAGTACACTATCTTGAAAAGTATAGCTATTTGCTCAGCAACTACAAAGAATTCTAGATGTTGGCTTTTAGCAATCCTGTAGATCAATTCTATATAGTAATTCTATAAGAGTCTGTTTAGTAATGCAAAATCTTCTCCATTAGTTTCCATTTTGACTTAATGATGAAAGACCTTGAATTGAAAATGAAGATGTTTGTTGTTCTATTGTTTTTGGCACGATTTTCAATTTGGATCCATTCAAGAAGGTAAATATTGAATTGGATGACTGCCCGTAATTATTCTTTAAAATGCTACCCTCCGTGTAGCCAAATACGACTATAAAGCACCAACTAAACTAAATAAATTAAAGCAGTTTAATTAACTTTAACTTAGCCAGTTTTATTTTTCTATTGCTTTTGGTATTAAACAAAAAAAAAAGAAAAAGAAAAAGAGTCGTTTTTTTCTTTTATTTTTTTTTCTTTTGCTCGAATAAATTCGACTTTAAATCCAACTGTCGAGATTTCATTTTAAATTATCGTTTACATAATATGAATCATGTCTTTTTTTCCCCTCAAGGATTTATTAATGTGGTAGAACATTTTTCGTTTGTGTTTTCTTTCTCTTGCTACACATTCGTAGCGTTTGTAATTTTTTGACAGATGATGTATTTGTTACTTAGCAACATTATTTCTTGTGCTTCATTTTTTTAATATGTTTATTATCTTATCACTGATTTACGAAAAAAATCTCGAACTATGTTGTCTATTTTAGCTCCTGATAGCAGATAGTATTACATAAATGGCATCGTATATCTTCCTCCTAGTAAGTTTAACATTTTCTGTCGTTAGATTTGCGAAAGAAATTCGGTATTTTATTATGAATTAAAACAATGCAAAACACGAAAGGTTGTCTTAGGATTATAAGAACGATTGAGAAAACGCACTGTGGGCCAAGTACTCATGCAAATAGTATATCACAAGATATCCGTGATCATAAACGGACGAAAGAACAATGTTTGGCTTTGAAATGTTATTTGCGGTCAAATATGCCGCCTAGGATTCCAATATGTTGGAAGGATATGCAGTTGCTCTTTCCGACGCGAAATTTTCCTATTGCAGCATAATTACTCGTACAAAGTATAAACAACGGTGTTTGAGCTTGAACAAAGTCAAAGTATCAGTCGAATAATTACTGAGAGTAAAAGGAAGACAATTAGTTTGGACCAAAATAAATTATCCTCTCGGAAACCGCACCCGAGACCTGTGTGTTCTCATGCCATTGCAGGAAAGGTAAACGAAATGGTAACTAAAGAGAACCTGGGTTCAAAGAAGCATTGTCCAGATCATGAGAGAATCAAAGGCAACCTGGGACGCATAATTCACCAGGCTCTGGTCTTCGTAAACATCATGAATCAGAGGTACACAAGATTACACCCCGTCACTCTCGTAAGCTGTATGGAGGTATTTGGCAGGTGATATGCCAAGGTTAACGCTGCCTACTACCGAGAGAACATTTTGGAATCGTTATATCTTTCGGAAATCCTTAGACAATACCATGAGAAGTGTAAGAATGTGTACATCCATTAGGACGAGGCTTCGACTCATACAGCAAAATCAACAGTGACCTACATGAATGGAATGGCGCAAGAAACGGGAATTCAGACTGTTCCGTACTGTTTCACACTCCGTAAAATCAGCAGCTGCATCTGTCATGAACACTGGCTTATTGAAAAGAGTTCTTAGAAAGAGTTGTTTCCCCTGTACTTCTCCCACCATTCGTTCTCAGTCTTTCTCTCCGTCTGTCTTTATTTCCGTGGAATAGCACAACAGACCAACGGTCGCGGTACTCGGCTTCCCTGTCACCCACACTCACCACCCATAAACATAAACACAGAAAGAGAAGTTCTAGAACTGTTGCTGGATTTTGGAAAGCCTTCTACAAGGAATGGGATAAAATACCAGTAATAACGTTTCAACAAAGCCTCCTTTAGTGCTACTTGCTTGCGATGTCTAGAGATAGCCAGAATGAGAAGCAAATAGAATACAATCGTTGATGGTTGGTTGGCTTCTTCTGACAAGTGAGTGCTGCCAGAATCGTTCTTATAAACCTGGGATAACCCTCTAAAATAAAATAAAGTTGAAATCATGTTGATTATGTGCAAATTCTACTCTTATATATTGTAAATCTCTTTATAAACTTTTAAAAACTCTTTTATAAGTAAATCTCTTTTATAAACTTTTATAAACTCTTTTATAAGTAAATCTCTTTTATAAACTTTCATAAAATCTTTTATAATAAATCTCTTTTATAAACTGTTATAAAAACTCTTTTATAAGTAAATCTCTTTTATAAACTTTTATAAAATCTTTTATAATAAATCTCTTTTATAAACTGTTATAAAAACTCTTTTATAAGTAAATCTCTTTTATAAACTTTTATAAAATCTTTTATAAGTAAATCTCTTTTATAAACTTTTATAAAATCTTTTATAATAAATCTCTTTTATAAACTGTTATAAAAACTCTTTTATAAGTAAATCTCTTTTATAAACTTTTATAAAATCTTTTATAATAAATCTCTTTTATAAACTTTTATAAAATCTTTTATAATAAATCTCTTTTATAAACTGTTATAAAAACTTTAGATAGAAACACACTCTTCCATACATTGCATTAGTATTAAAATATTTATTAAAATACTAATAAGGGAGACAAATTTTCAGGAACTGTACATATTCCTTTTTTCAAGTCAATAATATAGGTATAACAGAATTAAGAATAAGCTTGGCAGCATTAGTTTAAAAACATGAACTATTAATAAAATTAATTGTTGATACAATATGCTTAAACATCTCAAAGTGACTATTAACTAATTTTATTGTTACAAAAAAATAAATAAATAAAAGCATGGTGATACAACAAATTTAATTGTTGTTTACAATCTGACTTATTAATTGTAATCTATAATTTTTCAAAATATTGTTAATAATTTAATTCCTTAATATTGGCTGTTTTTCGGTTATCAAATTGTAAGTAATCTCTAATAAGTACAATGGTATTTGTTATAAAAACTCTTTTATAGACTTTTATAAAATCTTTTATACGTAAATATCTTTTGTAGACTTTTATAAACTCTTTTATAAGTAAATCTCTTTTATAAACTTTGAATTAGGACTAGTTTTTTTTTCTTTTAAGCAGTCTTATGCAAATAGCAATTGCCTGTAAATTCCTCGTGAAATAGAATTTTCGTTTTATTATTTATTTATTTGTTTGATTTAAGAGAATTAACAGAGTTGGACGCTTAAGCTTGTAATCTTTATAATAAAGATTTTTTTTTTTTAAATTAATATCAGCTGATTATCCTCACATTTCACGGAAAAATTGTTACAGAAATGATGGTTATTTGACCATTTCCGAACGAAATCCATTTCCGTTGACTTGTCCGAACGAAAGTGAGATTTTGAAAATCAAGTATGAATGGCTATGCGTGTGTGTCTACATTCACTTCTCAACGGGTCAATGGATCTCTTGAAACTTGGATTGCATATTTACGAGCTAGAGGTGATTCGTGTTAAAAAAAAAAATCCATATTGATCTCAACCTAAAAAAATTCGTGAAGTTTACAAACTTCCCCTATTATTATTATCCCCTATAATAACAATGAATTTCCTTCGATGTCTAATGCTGGGCGAACACGTAGCAATATGCGGCAATATTGCTGGACAATATTGCTCGTTTTTAATGCTGACAACCGTTTCCAGCAATAAAAATGAACAATATTGCCCATTTCGTATTGTCGGAAAAAAAGGAGCAATTTTAGTTGTCGAATCACATGAACGGATGAAATCATGTGACAATGGTGACGTTGAAGGAAGGCGGGACTTTGAAAATCGGAAACTAACTCACTCACTCCGACCATTTTTTTTGAGAAAGAAGGCTTAAAATCAGCAAAACGGGTCGGCCCAAAAACGATAATTCAAACAACAACATTTTGTCAATTGATAATGATAGAATCTTAATTGATTTCTACCGCGGTAAGGCGTTTAATAGTAGATCGATTCTGTACGTTCGTAACACGTTTAGGCTTAACCGCAAGTACGCTTACACTGGATAGCTCCCATTTTATTCGCAAATAAATTGTATAAATAAAGCCGATGTCGTACAATTGCTGGGAATATTGTCCCCAGTGCACCTATGCTCTGCTCGTGTGGTGTGTTTATAAGGCGTTCTTACTAAGTGTGTAATGACTAGGGCTCCCTAGTGAAACACGAAGCGCCGTAACCATCAATATTCAGGGCAATATTCGTTTAGGAAAAACTGACAATATCAATTAGCAATAAAAATGAGCAATATTGTCCAGCAATATTGCCGCATATTGCTACGTGTTCGGCCAGCATTATCATGTTTAGTAATATGCATTCTCATCGGGCCATGCTTTGATATGCTAGGCAACATATTGTTTGTTCAAATCTCTGTAGACCTAAAAAATAGAAACATTATGGATGCTTTCTTTAAAATTAATTGTTAATGTGATCGAATAGAAAGAACAATATTAATTACTTTTTTATAGTCAATTAAGTTGGTCTAAAAATTTGAAAGGGAGTACAAGTATTAAGAATAAATAATTAAGTTTCAGCAATTAACAAAAATTGCAGAGACTGTTTGCATTGGGAAGAAAATTATCCATAATAGATATCAAAGAAATCTTTCTTTTGTGCTAATTTTAACGGCTTTCAAAACAAAAAAAATAAAAAAAAAGTTTACTTTCTTTATAATGTGACATGCTCTTCCAATAATATTGTTAAAAAGCTGCTACTAATAATGTAAAATCTAATTTTTTTTTTCAAATTTCGTTTTTAACAAACATTTATAACAATTAATGAAGATCTGTACTACTTTCTTGAATTCTAAATTATTTGTATTCAAGAAAAGCTTTAAAAGTATTTAAACAATTATTTAAAAATAAATTAGATTTTTCAAAAGATCGAGAATACTATCCTTATCAAAATTGATCGATTATCAATTAATATTTTTTTTAAAAAAAATTAATGACGAGTTGAAAATTAGATGTGTGACAACATTGACGTTTACTTCATTACTTCTTAATAAAAAGGGAAAAACAGATTTCTAACAGTTATAACTGATTGACCAAAAAACCGGTTATCAAACTATATTCAGATGGGTCCAGAACAATATAGGCCTACTCACTCTTTGATAATCAATATATTGGGAACAAAATGACATAGACATACAATTCTTGCGCCAAGTATAGTTCAATAATTGCTCAACAGATGGCAATGGTCACACGAGTCATTGTAGGTGTTCGAAGTGATCACCATCAACGGCAGTACAGCGTCGATTGCGCTCAACTGCTGAGCGAACTACGTTTGTCAATGTGTCCGGTAAGATGGCTGCGCACGATGCTTTGATGGATTCTCGTAGCGTTTTCAGTGTAGCTAACTTTTGCCCAAAAACTTCATTCTTAATGGTCCCCCACAGATAGAAGTCCAGGGGTGTTAGGTCTGGAGATCGTGGTGGATACTCAATGGCACCTCTGCGACCTTCTCATCGTCCAGGTACAGTGGCATCCAAGTACGCCCTAACATCAAGATGGTAGTGAGGTGGAGCACCATCTTGATGTACGTAAAATACCTCATGGCCGAACATCTCTCGAATGGCAGGGAAAATCGATGTTTGCAGCGTATGGAGATACGTCTCACCAGCTACAGTAGCTTCAAAAAAGAAAGGGCCGATCAATCCGCGAGATGATAGACCACACCACACATTAACAGCTGGTAAATTCACTTCCTTGTCTACGTGAACGTGTGGATTGACAGGAGCCAAGTACTCACAATTGTGACGGTTTACAGTACAGTTGAGTTTGAACTGCGCCTCGTCAGACCAGATAAATTTCCCTGCAAAATCCTCATCATTGAACTACACTATAAACTATACTATGGTGCAAGAATTGTACGTCTATGCCATTTTGTTCCCGAGATATTGATTATCAAAGAGTGAGTACATAGTTCTGGACCCCTCCGTATATATTCGTATATATGATAGGGTGGGATAAGATGCCATTTCTGTAGTAAAATTTTTTGTGACTGATTGACGACCTAACCGTATGTATGTAAATTTTCTTCACAACACAGCGCACTGAACACGACGCTATCTTTGTATTTGCAATATCTGGGGGCACGGCAGTGCCCCCGCCAAGACGAGCCGAAGGCAGGAAGGGCACTACGTACCTTTTCTGGAAGCGTTTCGTCGTATTTTCGAACCCTCATAGCTTCGGCCTGGGTAATACTAGAGAGCTCAAATTTTCAGGATAAGATGCAGTTAGCAGACTAATGAAATACGCTAAGTTTCATTTATTTAGCTTTTATACTTTGGATTTTATTAATACCTAAAATACGTCGATTCCGTCACTGACTGACTGACTCACTCACTCACTGACTGACTGACTGACTCATGATCATCAAAACCTCTAAGGTACTTCCTGAAGTCCTAGAAAGCTGAAATTTGGTATGCAGGCTAGGATTAGCACACAAACAACAAAAAAATTATGAAATCTGTAACTTTCACCCTCAACCCCTCATAAAGGGGGGGTTCTGGTTATGTATTATCGAACCCTCATAGCTTCGGCCTGGATAATACTAGAGAGCTCAAATTTTCAGGATAAGTTGCAGTTACCATACTAATGAAATATGGTAAGTTTCATTTATCTAGCTTTTATACTTTGGATTTTTTTAAGATCTGAAATACTTCGTACCCTCAATGCTTCGGCCTAAATAATACTAGAGAGTATACATTTTCAGGATAAGATGCAGTTAGTAGACTAATGAAATACGCTACGTTTCATTTATCTAGCTTTTATACTTTTATTAATATCTAAAATAGATCGATTTTGTCCATGATTCACTGACTGACTGACTGACTCATGATCATCAAAACCTCTAGGATACTTCCTGAAGTCCTAGAAAGCTGACCTAGAAAGCATTTGGTATGCAGGCTAGGTTTAGCACAGAAACAATAAAAAAATTAAGAAATCTGTAACTTTCACCCTCCAACCCCTCAAAAAGGGGTTCCGGTTCTTTATTATATAACAATTTCTGATAGGTATATCCCACCCAAAACGTTTCATGCAAAATAAGTTGCCAAGACTCATATGCTCAGAGGGCCTAACGCTTTCACTGTTAAAAAGTTATCAGATCTCATCTTACAAAAAGAAATGAAATCCCACCCAAAACATTTCATGTAAAATAAGTTGCCAAGACTCACAT
>JAFIDM010070235.1:0-11346 GCA_023159025.1 Thereuonema tuberculata
TGTAATGATGTGGGATCCATTTCTTCTGATAGCAGATCCCCTCTCATCATGATTCTAGGAACTTTAAATGTACAGCAATATGTGCAGGAGAGCCTACAAACCCGTTGTTTTGCCTTTCATGTCACACCTGCCAGAAGCAATTTTTCCAACAAGATAATGCATATCCCAGCATTTCCCAGCAGTTTCTTCTAGCAATTCATTGTCTTCCTTGTCTTTGTAGGTCCCGAGACGTGTCCTGCATCAAGAATGTATGGGACAAGCTTGGATGTCAAGTGCATCCATCATCATTCGACATTTAAAGCAGCAGTTTCAGCTAGATTGGAGGGATCTGCCATAAGACAGCATCAGGACTTTGTTTCACTTCATGCCACACAGTATCTCAGCATGCATAGTAGCCAGAAGTGGCTCAACAAAGTACTGGTAATGTAACAATGATGCTGCTATTCATCAATAAAAATCTGTGTTTTCACTGTGAAATTTGAATCAATTCCAATTCTCTTCATCCAAATGGCACCTACAAAGTTTCATTCAAATTGGGCACTTACATTTTTTTTGTTTGTCAAAGAGCATAGTAACGGCTGGTATGAAGCTAAGACACCAACAGAGATTTAGCAAAGCATAAAAAGGACATATCATTCATTTGCTGCAACAACGGCATAACTCAAAAAACATCATTTTCCAGAAAATGAGTTTTAAAGTTTCAAAAGTTAATGAAATGTGTTGATGCAATAATAACACAATTTTCTCTCTCATAGCAAGTTTTAGAAGCTCGGTTATGTCATTCTGCCAGTAAAAAGAACTGCATTCTTTTTTATTTTGCAAATAACTCAAAAGTGATCATTTTCAGTTATGTCGTTGTTGCAGCAAATGAGCAAAATATCTAGTGACATGCCAATGATTCAAACAGAATTAGGCAAAATAACCAAAAAGCATGGAGTTAAATATTTGCAAAGACTAATGAAAATGATGATAATGGAGTCAAATTCAAACAGTAACCTTAATATATACAAAGCCCAGAATGACAGATAGCATAGCTTTGCCTATTACTGATGAAAGAACTGCTGAAAATAAATGAAAAATCTCAACAAGAGAAAGTTGTTCAGAACTGTTGTTGAACTGAAGCTTGACTAAGATGCCATTAAAACAGATGAATAATTTTAATTCTCCAAAGCATTCACTTGAAGTACTTCTTGAATGAGAGTTGGTTTTGTTTGGAATAAAAAACAAACAAACATAACTGGCTGACTGGCTGACAGTTTGAGATTAAGCTGCATCCAGAGGTACGGAAAGCAGATGGGAGTGTTTTGTGGGTTGGGTTAGACATTAATTCTAATAAGGAAACTAAATGCCAGAGAGTGAATGAGCTTTCTCAATCGAGAATTAGTTATAAGAATAACATAGTAATCAACTAAGCTATTACCTGGGAAAAGGATTTACATCCAACGAATGATTTAATCCCAACATCAGTGAGACATTGGTAAGTACAACTTGGTTAAAATCACCTGCCATGAAAAGAAAAAGAACAAAATTTAAATAAAAAATGAATAAAGAGAAAAAAAATCAATAAAAATTTAAATTCAATTTACATTCTGTTTCATACTGATAACTTAAGATGTTTAAAACTATCAATGTCTTATTTTAATATGTTGTAGAAATTGTCAACATTTGCTACTTATTTTTTTGTGCAACTTGAAGCTAGGGATACAACAATTTTATTGTCAAAAAATGTATATGATATAGTATGCCCACTAGTAGAATGACAGTTTACTTTATGCTGGGTATTTTTTTTAAAGTTCTGCTCTATTTTTTTTTATTTTTTTTTTACAGAATGTAAAAAAATTGCAGAAGTTTATGATTTTTTGAAGTATTTCTTATAGTTTCAAAACTATCAATTTACTTTATTCACACAAACGTCATAATGTTATATGTGAAAAATTTTCATCAGAATTATTTAAAGATTTCCTCAAAATACAGTGCCAGCTTTAAAACTCAGCATATCCATAAAAGACTGCATCTATTAAAACCAGATCATTACCATATGCAAAATTTAAATTATCTGTTTTTATTATGCATCTAATTAATATAATCAAATTTCATTTATGTAGCTTTAATATTTTTTTTATCTATTATTGCATGGTTTTATATCCCACACTGTACGTTGAGCTTGGTCTTCCACAAGTTTGGATCATAAAGGTCTTATTAAAAGCAACAGAATAAATGAACAAATTTACCTATATACAAAGAAAAGTCCTGACTCATTCACTAACTGACTCATCAACACCCAGCCCAAACCCTTGGACCTAGAAAGCTGAAATGTTGCACAGAGGTTCCCTTTATGATGTAGACAAGGGATAAGGCCGGATTTTTCGAAATTCCTACGAGATAGGGAATAAAGAGGATTTGTATTTTCGCTTTAAAATGACCATGAAGTGTGTGGCGGCCAATCCGCAATACATCCGAGTTATCCGGAGAAGGCTACATTGGCCTGCGAACTCTTATATTTTCCGATCTCCATTGTTAAATAAATAAAGTTTTTTTTTATGCTATGTATGTAAGGGTTGCGGAGAGAAGCGACAATACCCGGCTAGTTATATATAAATTACCCTCAATTAACCTCACTTTATAATTTTTATTACTTTAATTAAAATTTTCGTATAGTTTCAAATTGAATTTGAAACAGCTTTCTTGCTATCTCGCAGCCTAATTTTCTTTTTAGGTAGATATAAAAGCGAAGCACATCCCATTCAGTTATAATTGTGTAACCACCCCCTTATTTCGTATTCGATCATTCCACTCTTCATGATACACCTTTATGATAATGAACATCAATAGATATCGTAGATTAGTGTGTATTTGTGTGAAGAGTTGGACTTCTAATTTGCTGATCGACATGGGCAAGGAATGACATTTTCTTGGACGTAGAAAACAAAAGTGTTTGCTGATAGATGGAAGACATTCAGTACTGGAAGTTGTACTGGAAGTGCTGTATTTCAGCTATACCTGAAGTGGAAGGTCATTGATCGGAATGATTAACGATGGATGTCTACACTTCTTCGATGCTTATCGCGAACAGAGATTGTCCTTCTACAGTCCAAAAGATGAAAACGAGAAGGCGGGGCAATCTCTGTTCGCGATATTACGCTAACATTTGAATTGAACCTTAGAAATGTATACTAGACTCAATCATCCTCTTCAGCCTGGACCTCCAAAGAAAGCCGCCAATTAAGGAATTGATTGTTTATTTTTAATCTTAAGATTACAGTCCGCCAAATCAGAGAACGACCATGGCCACCAGATGTCGCAATAGTAGAATTTGAATCGATTATACATGTCAGTGTTTATGGCGGGAAAGTGAACATTTAGGGAGTTTGAAGTTTACGGAAAAAAGACGATATTTATTTTCTTGAACTATTCTGATTTCTCATCAAATATAATTTCAAAAATTTATTTTTATTCATTCGTTCGTTTCAATCGTTCAAAATCAGTCTACTACCTTTCCCAATTGGTTTTTTGACGACATTGCATCCCTGAGATCGACAACACGAAGACGAAGATGGGATTCTTTTACTCACGTCTCGTCTTTTACTCACGGCACTGCGATCGAAAACAATTTCTCTGATGTGCCATAAGTAAGCATGTCATAAGGCCTTTTCGAAATAAGAAGTAATGTTAGCAATAACTTCCGTTGTGTTGCTTCCAACGGTTTTCTGTGTCGGAGAGTCGCCATTTTTAATCTTCTCTCTCTTAGTCCTGGAATGATTAAGAGATCATGGGTCTCGTTCAAGGTCAAAGTCATCCTCTGGTTTGGCCAACTGTAGTCTACGGTTAGCATCTTCTATGTTATGTTTAGTAGTGAATGTGGGTGTCAGAGAAGCTAAGCACTGCGACCGGAGGTCTATTGTACTATCTCACAGGAAATAAGGACAGATAGAGAGAAAGATTGAGAAAGTATGGTGGGAGAAGTGCAGAGGAAATGGGAGAACCCCGAGAAAACCTGCCCAGCGCGGATCGTCCACCATCACGAAACCCACATGAGAACCGAACCCCGGTACTCAGAAGTGAGAGGCCGATGTCATAGCGACAACGACAACCGCGCGGCCTACGGTTAGCATCTAAATGTCTCATTATTGAACCTTTGAAATGTGGAAAAGAGTTTCTTTTTGGGTGTTTTCAACTAAACCATGTGGACAAGCATCATTTTAATTAAAGCAAAATCTGCTGGTTATGAAATCTGCTGGTCTTTTGTATGTCGTCGCGTTTTCTAGAAGATTCTTGGTACTTAGATGATACTGTAACTGCTACAACATATATGTACATCCCAACATTGCAAGTGATGAGGTTTTATTAATCTATGTTCTTCCGGATGTTACAGTTGAGGTCCATGAGGAGAAGACATTTGCTGCTTTGCCAGTATTGTGAACATGATAATGACTTTCAGAAGTTACGGTGGCTGCCGATCGTCGGATTTCAATGCTGTAGAATGACTATTAATTATGTATTCCATGAATTGAGAGAATCAGCACTTACTTTGTCAATCCTTGTCACCGAAGATCTGTGGGTAGCTATCTACGGGATGAGGATAAAAAGGAGATTTTTCAGATCTAAGTAGCAAAGAAAGATCTCACTTGTAAGAGTTATGAGAAGATAGCCAAGCATTTGACTATGTAGATATAGCACCTGTTAAACAGTAAAATTTTAAAGATTTTCATTTTCCTTTTTAATGTAATTTTCATTACTAAAACTTGGTAATTTTATTTTTTTTTATTTTTAATAAATTTAAAATTTCAGTCCTACGAGATTCCTATATTTATAGGATCTGTCTGAGGTTCTGTAGAACATATAATTTTTAAGTGTTTACGAATAATATTCATATTAAAATAATTTGTTATATAAATATACAGATTTTGTTATTTAATACATATAACAGTATTACTAAATAACAGTATTAATGTAAATATATCAGTACAAATATAACAGTATTAATGTAAATATATCAGTATAAATATAACAGTAATAATGTAAATATATCAGTACAAATATAACAGTATTAATGTAAATATACCAGTACAAATATAACAATATTAATGTAAATATATCAGTATAAATATAAGAGTATTAATGCAAATATAACAGTATAAAAATAATAGTATATAATCTTTCTAGCAGTATAAACATTTTTTATTACATAATAGTTAACAGTTCGTGATTCGTTTTGTAATTATTTGAAATTATCATTTGCAAAATATAATAATATATAACATTTTGAAAATTTAATACGATTAGTTCATTAAATAATCAAATAACAGCATGTTTAGTCTTACTAAATTAATAATAATTCTAAATTTTTTTAATGGTTATAATTAAGCTATTACAATCCAAAAATCTATATATATATTACGTTTAAGTTTATTTAACATATTTAAATAATGAGTTTTCAATTAGTTAATCAATTAATTAATTTCCTATTTTAGTACAACAATACAAGACGGATTGATTATGTAGATCACTTCAAAAGGTAAGTCTTTAATTATTCTCATTTGCTTTAATTCAAATTTTTGAGATTGGAATTCTTCACGATGCTGTGCTTAAAATGGCGACTTATAAATAGTTTATTTCGTATTAATATTTGACGTGGATTCTCTTAGTTGAAAGCAGTCTTCTGTTTATCAATCGATTTGTGAAAGATGGCTTTCTTCCTCAGGTTGATCTTACACAGGCCATTAATTATGCAATTGCATAGAACTAGATGATCTTTTAGAGGGTCTCACTATTTTAACAAGTTGTAATTTCAAACATAGGAAACCTAGTGTACTGCTTATACTTACTGTTAGTGCATCATTGAGGTAAACGTAATATATAACATATGTATAGTGTAGCTTTCCTACAATACCTAGCGCTTTTCTAGCGCTAGATATGTCCATTATTGTTGTTATTATTTTGTTAGAAAAGTTACAATCCTACGAAATTACGTAGGTACTGTTCGTTTTCAAAAGCGAGACCCACAATTCGCGAACGATTCTACTCCGCAAAGGGGTGATACGCTGAGATGGGCACTTTCCTAAGACCTGTGGTTTTTTTTAGTACCTGCTATTTTTGCAATAGTATTTATTCTTTCCATAATTCTTTCCCGAAAAGCACAAATAGAACGCAGCTACTAGTAAACTAACACTGATAAAAAGTAAACATCCCCTCTTTATTTCTCCTCACCCCTATTTTGATGAAATCGAAGGAGACCTGATGCATGCGCAAAAGCGCTGAAGGTTATCGTAAACAAAAACGAACAGTCTGTATAGTGTAGCTTTCCTACAATATTTAGCTGGATATGTCCATTATTATTGTTATTATATTGTTAGAAAAGTTACAATCCTACGAAATAACGTAGATATCTGCCTGTAGGTGACTGCGTTCTAAAACAAAGAAAAAAAAAACAAATAAACACATTAAGTAATTTTCTCAATAACGATTATACATAATTTATAATTAATTTATTATGTATAGGTAATTTCAGCCTTATTAAAGTGAGATTATGTACAGCAGTTTCTGCATGAATAAAAACAGTTAGGCGATTATTTCATAAATCGTGTATGATTAATGAAAACCATTAAAAAAATTATATACAAGATAAATAAACAGAATATCAAGATGTGTGAGAATGGATTACAAAATATACATTATGGAAAAAAATTACAATACTTCACAAATTAATGGAAACATATAGAAAAAGAATAATAATAATATAATAATATAAAGAAAAACAATAAAAATGAGTAAATGAGAATAAATAGGAATTGAGCCTTGATGAGAATGATACGCACAATATCATTCATTCAGATAGTAAATAGGCTATTGGTGATACTATATAAATGCGAGCAAATGAAAACAAGTAATTCACTTGATTATGTGAATTTTATATTTTCTCAAAAATATTAATTTCTGGTCTTGATTTTGGTTATTAGTCTAGCTAGATTTATTTAAAGTTTTATTTCGGGAAAGAATTTTGCTCCATAATTTCTTTAAGGATTTTTATATACAGCTTAAACCACATAACTTAATCGCAGTGTTTTTAGTAATGGATTAATCCCTTGCAGATATCTCGGCGACAGCTGTTGTTGAGAAACTGAACTGTTCTAAATGTTCGCGAATGAATATATATATATATATATAAAATCATTATTATTGGATTTTTCAAATTTGTGTTTAAATATTAAGTTTATTTATTTATATTATTTATTCCTATTTTTTGAATAACTTTTTTTTTACAACAAAAATAAGAAATAAATTTGAAAACTAAAGAAAGGATCTGTCGTTGACATATAGAGTTGCACAGTTTGAAGATTATTCAGCGTTAGTAATGAACCCAAGTTGGAAATTCAGATTAATTTTTATATTGGAAATAAAATTCGCCAATTACAATTGTTATTTAACTAAATTATTAATTTGTTCCAAAAGTCTCAAATTTGATTTTGTTTATTCTTGGCAATTTCCTTCTATGGTGAAGTTAAGTAATATCTTTATATAATATTCATCAGGGCCACTTCAGCTATAGGCGAAAAGACTATAGGGCGCGAAAAAAATTGGGGTGACAATTGAGCCAAAATTAAAAAACGCGTAATAAATTTTTATTTCAAGATGCATTAAATCAGAAAAGAAACAGATGCAAAAATTTATTTTTCTTTATTTTGGTTTCCTATTTTATTTTTGTACCTGGAATTTACCGAATAAATGTAAAAGTTTTACAACTGAATAATAACATTAATTTTTGAGGTATACCTTGGACGCACTCGCGGTGGCCTTAGTGATGCCGTCTTAAAACAGGGTGATCGGAACATAAGTCATTCGTAAATCTATAATATTCTCTCTATTAAATGATAATATTAACCAAAAGACCACAAAAAATGCTACTAGAAAGATTTTATATCATACAAATTTAATTGTCACGTGCAGAATGATGATAGAAGTGCACGTAAACGAAAAATGAAGAAAGCAACTGTCATTCTGTAATGAAATAGATAGAATTTATATCTTATGTCATCAAACTGTTATTTGTAAAAAAGACAAAAAATACACTATCATTACAAGCATTCAAAGAAAACTCAACATTTTTAAAATTCTTCTGCATTGTCTTAAGAATTCAACCAACTATTAACATTAAAAGCATAAGTTTCAGTGCAATATCTTTTTAGACCCTACAAGGAAGTCTTGCCTTCTGGGCAGAGAAAAGAGATGTTGAATTAGAAGAAGAAATAGCTTAAAGAAAAGATAAAAAAAGGCCATTGATATCTCAAGCATGAAATAGATTCTTTATTTAGTCTTCGATATTTATTCGCCTCCAGAAAATTCGATATTCAACGGGTTTAGCACGAGAGAGAGAAGTATTGTTCTACTCAGGTACCTCCCGAGGGCGCTACGTCCTCGTGCGATCTCTGTTTGATTGCGGAATGCAATTGGGAGAATCAATTTAGTTTTATTCGTTTTTTTTTTCTTTTCCCTCAATGTTTGAGAGAAGTCTCATTGTCACGCGAGCTGTCAGCGTGTGTATTCCTTCCCCTAAGGAGTTGTCAAACATACAGTGCTTCTGCCCGCCAGGACAGTGTCTTTTTAATTAGCACCGGCTTGTTTTGTCTCCTGCAGGCTGTCTTTTCGTTTTCTCTGCAATTTGTATTCACAAACAGAGATTACTTTTCTGCCTTTTTTTATCTTTTACAAGCAGAGCTACTGACAAGCTGATTAAAAAGATAGGAAATGAATTGAAGAAAGATTCCATTAAATTTAAGAATTGTATGGAAGACTGATGAGAGAAGTATTGTTGTATATCATTTTCTTTCATATTCTTCTCATTTGTTCTTCCGTATTAAATGGAGATTTAGGTATTTGAATGAATTTCTTCAACTTCTTTTTGTTTTGTGTGTATGTGTGCCTGTATTTTATGGTAAATTTCTTAAAAAAAATCAAAACAGCTGTTTGAGGCTTAATTAGAAATCATCAGTTGAGAGTAGTCACCAGTAAACAACAAGGTCTCAATACTGAGGTAAATAGAAATAACAATAAGAAGAAAGATGGGTCCTCCAAATGTAAACTAAAAAACAAGAAAGATGCCTATTTTTTTTAAAGGGCCTACTTATTTATTCATTTATATCGGTTTTATTTAAGCAAGTTATGCTTCTCGTAATACGACTTTATTAAGATTAGCGTTCTAAAATCGCCTTCCTTACGGTGCCAGAAAGCTTTAAAATGATTTTTATTTTTACAAGCATCAATGTTATCTTATAATTAAAGACTGTATGATTCTTTCGGAAAATAAATACAACTTTGACTGAGCAGAGGAGGGAATGTCACATCAAAGAGAATAGAACTGTTCGTTTAGAACGGTAAAGTAATCGTAATCATAGTTTGAATTGTATCAATTAATAAGAAAGCTTTCCTCTAAATGAAAAAAGCTTAATTTTCTTTTATATTTAGAATCAAGAACATATCAGTATCAAGAAAGATTCAAGATATTCATTTGCGGCTTTGACCATCTATTAAATTTTCAAGAGTAAGAACTTTTATTGAAGCCAATCTCTTAATCAACCAATCTTATTCAGCACAGTCAATATATCTGTTAAAAGCATTCTTCATTCACGTTCGTGATTTCATTTCTGCGCCGTCTGATAATTGGCAAAGGTTTTTTTTCCAGACTTTCTAATTACACAGGACTTTTTGTCCAAAAATATGCTTACTGAATTTCAAGAATATCTTTTTACTGATTTAAAGTTATCCTTCGGAAGTAGCGGGGAAGTATAAAAGAAAGTTGTATTTTGTGATTTTTGAGAATAAGTTTAAAATTTTAATAATTGAAAATAAAAAAGACTGTAATACCTATAGTAATCTTTCATAGGAAAAGAATGAATCTTTAATAATAGATCACGTAATAAACATACCATAGCGAAATTGATGGAGTGTCGAGGGCCCTAATCTCGGAAAATACAAATTTCTTACAGCGCATATGTCAAAATTTCGAAACGGGCTTAGGGGACCCTGGGCTTCCACTCTCACTATTGAAGATGCTTTTTATATTGTTTGAGGTCGGCTCCCTGACTTGCCCTTCTCTAAACAAAATCCTGCTTATGGCCTGATCCTTACCATAAAATAAAACAGAAGTACAACAGTTGGTATTCTTGAATGCGTGAAAAAGGCTAGGCTTAAAACAAATTCACATACAATAACAGTGATACACACAAGTTAGATGCACATCGTATAAATCTTGATACAAACTTTCTTCAATCCTCTACTGCTGTTTATTATATTTTAATATACAGTATTTTGAATGTAATATGTTCCAGTCTTTGTCAGGTTTGTGGTTTTGAGATGTTTCATTTTCTTGTTTTAAATTGCTTATTTTTTTTTATTTTTTTTAAAAAGCTATATATCCTGTATTATTTCAAGAAAGGAGATCTCCCCATCTCTCTTTTTATATAGCTTCTGATCTTAATATTCACTTATTCCTCTCTTTTCATTGTTTTCAAAGTTAATCCTGCCACACTTACCATCCACCCTATAACATACAAACATTCAACCAATCTCTACTATCTTTCACATCCATAAAGCATTAAGTAACGGATTACTTTCTCATTTCCTCTTGCTTACTTTTTTATTTACAATGATCGTCGTTTTGAAGTCCACTGAACAACGTTTCTTGAAAGCCTACTGCGCAGTTATTGATTTCTAGATTGTGGTGAAAAGGTTTTTCGAAGAATTTTTGTTTTCTCTGCAGTTCTTTTCCTTAAGATCCCCAAAGCAAGTCGTCATTAATTCCTGTATACAAAGACCAGGTCGGAATGAGTAATGACTGGCTTCTGTGGCTGGCAGTTATTGATTGGCTCAAGCATCGTAAACAAGACGATATCCAAAGTCACCAATACAAAGATTCTTTTTATTTTTTGATCGTATTTTGTCTTTTTTTTTCCAACCGCAGATGTTAACTCAAAAGGTTAAAATGTTACAACAAGCTTTGATCTGTGTTGTAGTGGTTTCAGGCAATTCTGTTCTCGTACTGAATAAGTTATCAGATTAAACTACTAAGGCAGACACTGCGATAAAAGACAACAAGATAATACAGCTTCAAATATTTAGGAAATTGTTTTTTTATTAATTTCCTTATAGACATATCGTAAATAGTTGGCAATAAATTGTAGAGGCCTTTCTATTAATTATGTTTTGAATTGAAAACGATTTCAAATATTTGTGTATCATTGTTATATTGCTATAATATTACTGATGTTATAATAAGGGGCCATTCAAGTAATACGGAAGCAATCTGGGGGGGTAGGGGTTCAGCATTGATTATTTTTGCTGACCAGAACAATG
>JAFIDM010070477.1:0-13682 GCA_023159025.1 Thereuonema tuberculata
ACGTGACTTTTCCAGCCTCGACCCAGAGACGTTAAACATCCCCATTGATTTTTCATCATATCTCTATCAAATATATATTAATTATTAAGTGCAGCTTTCCATCGCATGGTGATGAATGAGTTTGCATGCTTCTATGGGGAAGGTGGGGGAGGGTCCATTTCCAGGAAGGATAAAAGATTAAGACGAAAATAATCATATCATATCCTATGCCCAATCATAAATTCGTCCTTCGTCTTCTATTGAATTCCTTATTTCATTATTTCTCTTAACTAAAAATCCCGATTGAAATAGAGAAATAATGATCCTTAAATCTTCATTTCTTTGTTTGATAAATTTAATTTAATCCATAATTGTAAATTTTAATGTTTTTCTCTTTGTTTCTTTCACTGATTTGCAGTTTTGGAATGATGTAATTAGAAATTCAGAAAAAAGGTTAGGTAGTTTTTTAAAGATATTTATTTCCAGGAGGAGGAAGGATTTGTCGAATTCTTTAAGTAAAGAGAAAGAAATATTCTAATTTCTTAGCAATATCCGAGGCAGAAAGAGTGAAAGAGTTTTCATTAACAATATTTAAATAAGCTTTAGACAAACAGAATCATTTCATCAAAACAACAAAATTAGAAACAAGGGCAGCACAAGAATAAATAAATTCCTTTCTCATTCAGTTATAGGAGGGAATCGGGAACTGCCGTTTCGTCCTGCATGGGACCCATCAGCCCGGACCGTCCTCCCCGATAAAGAACCCAGAAAGGCAAGAACTTAAGTGAAAGCCACCATCTCGTCTGGCAGCGACCCCCCCGAAACCAAGAAATCTGCAATAATAAATGTTGTGCTATTTTGAACTAGCGATTGGAGCCATTGTACAAACCTTCCTCATTTTAACTGTTGTTAGCTTGGATAGCCACCATTCATTTTTCAATAACTACGAGGGCGGTCAGAAATTCGCTAAATTTTTTAATCACAACCATTAGAATTTAAAATAATGAGTCTCCCTTAATACTAGCGGTTGCTGAAATATCCGATAGAAGGCTGTACTGGTCAGTGTCACATGGTCTGTATCGTGCGTGTCATTGGTGGTCTGCGGTATCATTTCAAAACGGCGATCCGCTTAGGTTTACACCCTTTTTTCGGGCAGAGATAAAGTCCTTGTTTTCTGAAAGATGATCTTAACTTCATGACAATACCCGACCACACAGAACATGCTGAACGGTTTCCATTGGAAAGTTTTGGTAATCCGCCAATCAGTTTGGATTTGGCTCACAGTGATTACATCTGTTCCCTGCCTTAAAAGAGCACATGGCAGATCGACGCTTCACATGTAATGAAGAAGTCAAACATTATGCAATGAAGAAGTCGATACAACATTTGGGCCTAACTACTATATATAATACGGCTGGAATCTTCAGTCCGATCAAATATGTGTCCAATTCCTCAAACATATCTGTGCCACTTTCAGGACACTATCTCATCTTCTTTCAATAAAGGTTTGCTTTAGAATTTGCAATAGTTTGAACTTTTTGTTTGGATCAACTCTCGTTAATGAAAACTATGTCTAGTACAGTATGTAAATCGCCATGTTTGAATTTTGAATTACTTATTAACGAATTCCTAATTATTAACGTGCAATGGACAAATTATCCAAATATTTTTTCTTTTTAATACTTGATATTTATAGAAAACTAGTGACAATCTTTGGAAACTGAAGGTCATCAAATCAGTCAGTTTATATACCTCAATACTTCTGAATCAATGGATGGATCTTCTTAGAACATGGTATGCAAATTCCTAGACGAGAGATGATCAATGTTTTACATTTGTAATCTTTTCAAAGTGAGTTGAAATCGAGAAATCACAGCAAGAAGTTAACAAAATCTCACATACCCAAGCATTATTTAGTAAAATAAGAGTGGATTTCTGTTGATGTCTTAAAAAAAGAATTCCAATTATTTTAGTTAATCCATCTGTAAAAATTTCTCAGATAATGAGATGTCGGAGTCGAAAGTTAATAAAAAAAATTCATCCACTATCTTGAGGACGGATATTTTTTTTCTTTTGAAAAAATTTATGAATTTACCTGAGAGTTTACCTCGGCAAAGGTAGATACATTTATTATTTCGCAGGATTTTTCCTTGTTAAATCTTTAAACATGATGCATATTTTAGTGTTTTATCTTGCTTGCACTTCATCACAGTATCGTTTGCGTCCTTGATGGATTTAATAACCTTTTTCCCAAATCTTTTATTCCTAATGAACCTATTGAATAATCTCTCGATTACATCATCAGGGAAACCATTATTCTTGAAAATCATTCTAATTATATTACACTCATTTTGCAAGATGTGATGATTAGAACATATTTTAAATGCTCTGTCAAAAGCCATAAAAATGGCATTGTTTTTCTATCACTCTAGCACTGAACTATTGTAATTAACAGTGATGCGGGCATCAGCTTTTTTACGATACACTGATGTATCATATGTGTTTTGGTTTTGCTGAATTCTCACATCTAAAAAAGGTAAATAACCATCCTGATCAGTTTCCATAGTAAATTGTATCTTCTGGTTAACACTATTGAAATCACTTAGGACATCATATTGCGTATTATAAAGAAGAAATGTGTCATCGACATATTGTCCTCCAAATGAGAGATGGCCGGCGGAAGTTTGAACTGCGCCGCCCTTCCGGTAGCTGATCAATTATGTTTTCCTGTCACAATGGACGATGGCGTCTGTTTTCACTAAGAAAGACATGTTGATAAAACTTCTCTCGACTATTTAGCGTTATTTCAATAGCAGTTGCTAACAATAAGTATTTATATAAATAAATAAATATATATTATTTATAAATACAATGCTCTTTTGCAAAGTAACAAGCGATTATCTTAATGGCGGCGTCCTGTTATAAAATCAGACGGAAGTGCCTGACCAGACTAATCGATCATACATGCGCAGATCGCACAAAAACAGGGCGGCCATCTCTCATTTCGAGGACAGTAAGTAATGCAGGTTATGATATATCCTGTCAATCGAGGTTATTTGGTATTGACTAAAATCTATACCACTTTCGGCTAAATCGCCGACGATGGTAAGATCTTGAAAAAACTGGGTATTACACATGGCTTACGTTGTCAAGGTAAGGATGTAAAGGATAATAAATGCCTGTACATAGGCAATACAAAAAGAGAACTGTATGTGCGAGTATAAGAGCATTTAAACGCAATAGATAAAGGTAATTTAAGTTATAGCACCGCGGCCCATTACCTTAGTTGAGATTATTCGTTTTCATTTAAACATTCTCCATACATCAGTAATGAAATTAGTAATCATGCAGGTGAATGAACCTTACAGAAGGTACCTTTTTTATTAATTTTAATTTCTCAAAAACAATTTGTCTGATGTACCATAAGTATGCATGTCATAAGGCCTTTTCGAAATAAGAAGTAATGTTAGCAATAACTTCCGTTGTTTTGCTGACAACGGTTTTCTGTGTCGGAGAGTCACCATTTTTAATCTTCTCTCTCTTAGTCCTGGAATGATTAAGAGATTATGGGTCTCGTTCAAGGTCAAAGTCATCCTCTGGTTTGGCCAACTGTAATGTAAAATTACAGAAGATATCTATGACTGGATCATACTCACCTTGATCTCAAGTACAATTTCAGTTTTCGAATGATATCTGCAGGTTACTAATATGTACATGCGATTTGAAGTGTCAGTTTATTATTTAGAATATTGTCGACGTGTTAACTCAAATTGTAAATAACTGATATGCATGAACTTTCACTCTAACGAAATTAGTCTTATTGTCTGTTTCTATTTTAATGTTTTAATACAATTTTGGAGTTAAACATTAATACTTTTTTGTAGATCTGATTAGATATTAGTATTTACAACAATTACTTAGAAGAATTGACTTTAATTCTTTACTTTATTTTATTTTACTTTCTTCGAGTTGAAACAGGCTTTCTTTCTACAAAACAAGATAATTAAAAAAGTCTTATTTAAATGAAGAGGATAATAAACTTCTGCTTTTAAAGAAAAAGTTTCACAATTTATTTATCACTGATGATTTCAGGAATTGTGTTTATTTAAACCAAGTAGGTTTATTTCATGGATGTATTTTTAAGAAACAAACTCTATCACAATTATCAATCCAGATAAAGTTTAGTAAAAATCAATTCTCCAAATATTAAATATAGAGAATGAATATGGTATCCTGGACCCAATGTTGCCACTTCCTCAGAGTGGTCCAGGTGCAAAATGGGTTTAGACATACTAAATGAGTTCAATACGAGCAATCTTGAAATTACAATGGACGTTTTGAATTAAAACTCGCTTGAATAAATGATATCTGCGCTCCAACCAATACTAGTGTCCCCGTTAACAAGGTAAGCATTTGAGTAGCAAATTGTAAGGGGTCACGTTGTTTTGTATTTGCTAGAGAGCTTTGAATTGATTTATTCATAAATGACATTAAACACTATCAGTTTCTAAAAATTTATGAATTTCCTGATTTTCCTCTACTTTCTACACTATTTGGTTTCCGGTGATAAAACAGACGGAATAAAAGCTATTTCGTAAGATCTAATCAACTGTTGCGAACAATTGTTGTTCAAGACATTGATGTCTGATTCTTTCATTACTTTCTGCAAATATTGCGTTTTAATTTTCACATCGGAACAATGAATTGAAGAAGTTATATATATTACTTAATGCTATCGCTTCATTATCAGTACAATAAACATACGATGACATTTCAGAAACACAGTGACCTTCAAATTACATTTTTTCGTTAGATTACATTTAAGTAAACACAATTTTTATCAGAATTTTTTGAAAAACGTTTAAACTATCAAACAGTATTTATTTGTTTGTAAATACAATAAAATTTCAAATTTTAACTCCATAAATTAAGCGAAAGCGAGAGTATAAAAATGGAAATTAAAAATTTATGTCAAGGATCAGATATTAAGAAATGAGGAAGAAAATACAAAGAAAGCTTTTTGTGCTCTTTTAGAGAACGATGAACAATCTTTATTTTAAGTTTTCAGGTTCAGGCTACTTCCTGTTTAGGAGGGGCAGGAAAATGATGGCAATTAGACAAAATCTCGTATATAATTACTGAATCAATTATTTTGAGAACGAAGATGATATTCATTGTGGCACTTACTTTATTAGAGTTGTTCAAATTGTGCAAAATGGGGTCTAGATTTACCAAATAAACATAGTGCAAGCCTGATTTGAAATTGACCTTTAAATTTTAACGGCTTTGAAAAGTCGGCGACAAATCTATAGTAGTATCTCTTCTAACTTCTGTGTAGATGTTTAATAGATTGAAATTAATTTTTTAATTACAAAAAACATCAATTAACTTCTTCTATTTACTTTGTCACACTTCTTATAGTGAGTTGAAATCGAGAAAGCACAGCAAGAAATTTAACAAAAGCTCACTACATTATAAAAGAAGACTGGATTTCTATTGATGTCTTAAAAAACGGATAGTAATCATTTAAGTTAATCCATCTGTAAAAAGTTATCAGATAATGAGATTTTGGAGTCCAAAGTTGAAACAAAATTTCGTCGACTGTGTTGAAGACGTATTGGTAGTGTATGTATATATATTAGGCGTTTGAAAAGTTTTTAATCGGTATTATCGGAGTTTTCCACCAAAAAAAAAAATTAGGTAGTGTACAAAAGTTTACAATTTTTTTTCAAACTATAGTACTGTTGTCAAGTTTCTTTATTGTTTTGATTATCTTATGTTTGTTGAACATTTATTTACAAATTGATGTTAATAGTTTTTTTTATGAAGTAATTTTACTATGTATTGGAAAATATTTCTGCTGAGTTGTCTATTTCATGGAAGAAATTATCAATTGTTTTAAAACATCATTAGATATAAATCTTCACAAACATTTACATTTATAATTCATCTTTACCTTTCCATTCATTTTAATTTATTTATTATTTTTTATTCGAACCAACGAAACTGAAGTGCTTTTATCACGCTTCAACTTTCATTAGGAAATGACTTCAAAATTTGTATCTTCTTCTTGGCAATCACAAATTAACAAACTAATCCAATAATAAATGAAAAACAAAATATAAACTAGCAAGAAACAACGAAATATATTAGCTACCGTAAACCACAACACATTGACTTTAGTCTCTGAACGCCGAAATCGTGTTTGGTTTTTGCCACTAGACGTCGTACCCGACCTCTGTGCTTCCGAATAGAATAAAAATAATTTTTTGTATTTCTTTATTTAAATATATTCATATATATATTAGTTATAAGCGCAGCTTTCCATCGCATGTTGATGATTGAGTTTGCATGCTCTCATGGTGGGGTGGGGGGGATAAAGACGAAAATAATCATCTCATATCCTACGCCCAATCATAAATTCGTCCTTCGTCTTCTATTGAATTCCTTACTTAATTATTTCTCTAACTAAAAATCCCGATGGAAATAGAGAAATAATGATCCTTAAATCCATTTTTTTTTATTTGATGAATTTAATTTAATCCATAATTCTCAATTTTAAATGTTTTTCTCTGGGATTTGTCGATATGTTTAAGTAAAGAAAGTGAAATATTCTAATTTCTTAGCAATATCCGAAACAGAAAGAGTGAAAGAGTTTTCATTAACAATATTTAAATAAGTGTTGGCTTTTTATTATCCATTTTAATATTTAAATAAGCTTTAGAGAAACATAATCAAAACAACAAAATTAGAAACAAAGGCAGCACAAGAATAAGTAAATTCCTTTCTGATTCAGTTATAGGAGGGAATCGGGAACTGCCGTTTCGTCCTGCATGGGACTCATCAGCCCGGACCGCCCTCCCCGAAAGAGAACCCAGAAAGTCAAGAACTTAAGTGAAAGCCAAAATCACATCTGGCAGTGACCCCCGAAACCAAAAAATCTGCAATAATAAATGTTGTGCTATTTTGAAATAGTGATTGGTGCCATTGTATAAACCTCCCTCATTTGAACTATTGTTAGCTTGGATAGCCACCATTCATTTTTCACTAACTACGAGGCGGTCAGAAAATTTTTTATCACAACCACTAGAATTTAAAATAATGAGTTTCCCTTAATACTAGCGGTTGCTGAAATATCCAATAGAAGGCTGTACTGGTCAGTGTCATATGGTCTATATCGTGCATGTCATTGGTGGTATGCGCTATTGTTTCAAAATGAAGATCCGCTTCGAGTTACACCATTTTTTTCGGGCAGAGATTAAGTCCTGGTTTCTTGAAAGATGATCTTAACTTCATGAAAATGCCCAACCATACAGAACATGATGCACGGTTTCCATTGGAAATTTGTGGGTCATCCGCCATTCAGTTCGGATTTGGCTCTCATTGATTACATCTGTTCCCTGCCTTAAAAGAGCACATGACAGGTCGACGCTTCCCATGTAATGAAGAAGTCCAACATTATGCAATGAAGAAGTGGCTACAACATTTGGGCCCTGACTTCTATATAATATGGCTAGAATCGACAGTCCGATCAAACATATATCCAATACCTCAAAATGTATCGGTGCCACTTTAAGGAGCTCATCTTCTTTCAATAACGGTTTGCTTTAAGATTTACAATCGTTTTGAACTTTTATTTGCATTAACTCTCGTTAATAAAAACTATTTCTCTAGTACAGTATGAAAATAGCCATGTTTTAATTTGAAATTTACGAATTCCTAAATATTGATGAGCAATGGACAAATCATTCAAATACATTTTCTTTTTAAAACTTGTTATTTGCAGAAAACTAAGGGTGAAATATTAGTGACAGTCTTTGGAAAGTGAAGGTCATCAAATCAGTCAGTTTATATAGAATAAAGTTGGGAGATATGACACAGATTCGAATTTTTCACGTAAAATATTAAAAACCTTATTTTCTAAATGTTTGAAAGCTTTAAACTGTTGATTTATCATTTGCCTTCATATTTATGTTATCTTTTTTATTTTTTTAATACTGCTTTTTATTTTTAGAATTTTAAAATTTTTTTGACATTGAGTCATCTCTCCCATACCTATGGGAGAGATGACACGGGTAATAGGGGAGAGATGGCCACATGGAATATCAATAGGAGACATGCATAAATCAAGCTACTACTTTAATTTTATAAAAACATATGAGATGAAATACTAAAATTAAGTTGAATAATGATATTTTTGAAACTTTTTGGAAAAAAACTGTTTAATAAAAAATAAAATTCGTTGCTGATGAAGACACTAAATTTATTATTTAATATATATATATATATATATTACTCAAACAGAAACAATATTAAAAAACTAATCTCTACATTTCAACAACACATTAACTTAGCTAATTCCATGTTCGAAAATTAATTCCAAATTAATTAAAATTACAATTTTTAAGAATTCTGATTGACAGTTTTTATTTTATGATATTTTATGATATTTTATGATATTTTTGAAACTTTTTGGAAAAAAACTGTTTAATAAAAAATAAAATTCGTTGCTGATGAAGACACTA
Organism: Thereuonema tuberculata; assembly: GCA_023159025.1. NCBI lineage: Eukaryota > Metazoa > Arthropoda > Chilopoda > Scutigeromorpha > Scutigeridae > Thereuonema > Thereuonema tuberculata. Next base: position 8,505 of record JAFIDM010070477.1, read on the forward strand.
AATTTATTATTTAATATATATATATATTACTCAAACAGAAACAATATTAAAAAACTAATCTCTACATTTCAACAACACATTAACTTAGCTAATTCCATGTTCGAAAATTAATTCCAAATTAATTAAAATTACAATTTTTAAGAATTCTGATTGACAGAGAAATAAAAAACATCCAAACAATAAATAATATTATTTTCTTTTACAATAAATAAGTTTTTCATCACTAATATACAAAAATATTAACAGAAACCTGACTATATTCCTTTAAATAAATCCAATATATGACAATATCTCCAAGGTCTCCTCCCCACTTCCTTCTGACTTCCAAAATAAACCACTTACAGTTATCAGATTTGCAAAATACTTTAGATTTTATTTTTTTAAGTCTATATGAAACTTAGTGGTAATTATTTTTTTTGCAAATTGTAATTGTATTGTAATGAATATAAAATAAAAGAAAGATAAAAATAAAAGAAAAAGAATAAAAAAGGGGAGTGATGACACGTGTGATCTCTCCCCAAGTGATGGGGCAGATGACACACACCGCCGTTTCCACCAAATGGGACCCAAGACATTAGTGATCAGTACATAACCGTGCTTACTCTATTTACATGTTTACATAGTGAATTATAGCGAAAGATGCATTAAAAAAGGGCTGTTAACTAAACAAATTCGCAAAGTCAACGAAAAATTCGAGCACAACTATTATCATCAAAAATTCGAGCACCTGGCTATATCATTGGAAGAAAAACTCATAAAATCTCATACAGTCGGACCTCTATTTAACGAACCTCTATTTTGCGAATTTCTCTATTTTGCGAACTTTTCTTTGGAACCAAGAACATTTTGTTAATTTCTTCGTAAAATAACCTCCAAATAGCGAAGTGCATTTTCTATTTAACGAACTTTTTCGAGGTATCTATTTTTTTTTCTCCTTGAAATGTTTTTATTATTAATATTCCCTTAGAGGAAATGAAAGAAATGTAGATACAGCTGAGGGAAAAAGAAGAAATTAGCAATGATGTGCTGATTGATGATTATTTCTCACTTGATTTTGAAGTTGAGACCTCGGAAACACTAACTGAATCGGATATTTTGTCAGTGTGAAAAATAAAAACAATACAGCTATGAATTGCGATGAAGATGAAGATGATGAAAATGGAAATGATTATGATGCAGAAATAAAAAAACCTTCGTATGATGAAATGCTAAAATCATTTGAAACAATCCGACGCGGATTACAATTTGAAGAAAATACCGAAGGGGTTTTTGGTGCGTTGCAAAGATGCGAGACATACTATGAACGAAAACACTTTTTCAAAAAAACAAAAAACAAAAAAAACACTCAGACAAAATTAACAGACTTTATTAGTAAAATTTAAGTATGCATGTGGCAACGTATGCTTTATGTCATTAAAATTATTACTTTTTTAATAATATTTATTGTTTATGTATTTTAAATCTGTTTTATGTAGTTTAAAGCAATTTTAAAAGGTGAATCTCTATTTAACGAATTTTCCATATAACGAACTTTTTTTCGGGATTTAGCGACTTCGTTAAATAGAGGTCCGACTGTATATCAATTCAGCACAAACACTCTACACACACTGAAGCTCAGCCTGGCCTCGGGTTTTGGTCATGTGATGCTCTGCAGACTACTGCAAACCCTTCTTACATTACATGTGTCTTCTCTCCCCATGTGTCATCTCTGCCAACTTTACTATACCTTAATACTTCTGATTCTCTGGATGGATCTTCTTAAAACATGGTATGCAAATTTCTGGACGAGAGATGATCAATGTTTTACATTTGTAATCTTTTCAAAGTGAGTTGAAATCGAGAAATCACAGCAAGAAAGTTAACAAAAACTGACATACCCTAGCAATATTGAATAAGAGTGGATTTTTCTTGAAGTCTTAAAACACCGATACTAATCATTTAAGCTAATCCATCTGTGAAATTTTATCAGATATTGAGATTTTGGAGTCGAAAGTTGAAACAAAATTTCATCGGATAGGTAAACTGTCAAGCAGATAGATTTATTATTAGCAGGATTTTTTCTTGTTAAATCATTTTTTTTTTAAAGAAACTTAAAAAAAAGAGAAAACATATACTGTTGTACATTAAAAAGTTTATTTGCAGATCAGTTGTATTTTCCCTTTGTTGCAATATTTGTTGACTCATAAAGTTTAGGTATAAAATAATACAGAGATAAAGGTTCTCACTCAAGCAAATGTTGGAAACTGGAAATCTTTCATTTCTTTTTATATATTTGTTTTTCCAAAGGACGTAAAATTCTGAAAATTTAAATATGAACTTGTGAAGCATCTGGGATTTATATTTTCTTGTTTTTAATTTTCAAGATATTCTGCAATTAATTACATTAAAATTCAAAAACAGGCACATTTTTAGGTGTTTATGAGGTATTACTCGGTATTTTCAACTCAAAAAATGTGACAAAAACATAAAAAGATAAAAAATTCTTAAAATAATTTTTGTAAATATTTTTTAAAATACAGTGAAACTTGGATAATTCGAACTTGTTTAATTCGAATTTTTTGTTCGGTCCCTAGAATTCTGTATTAAAATAATGTTAAAAAATCGTGGATAATTCGAATTTTTCGTACGATTGTCCTTAAAATATTATGGTAAAAATTGTTCATGAAACTTTTCTCAGCTAAGATACATTTATTTTAACGGTCTTTCTAAGAAAAACAAAAGCGAGGGTTGGAATGTCACTATGTGGAGATTTTCGAGGATTTTTCTGCCCATCCTGTTGTTACCCTCCCCCCTCCCACACCCCTTCGGTCTTGTCACGTGCGCTTCCTGTGAATGATTTAATGCGGTTATATAATTTTTAGTTTTTGTGCCTGTGCTTTAAGTATTGTTTATATGCCATTGTCAAAAGCTAAAGCTCCTTAAAAGTCATTAACAACAGCTGAAAAGGTAGCGGTGATTAAGGAAGTGGAAAAAGGCTTGAAAAGAAATCGGAAATTGCCAAGAAAATTTGGAATTCCATCAAACACATTATCGACATATTTGAAGAACAAAGATAAAATCTTGAGCAGCAAAAATGGTAGTGGAAAAAATAGAAAAAGACCGAGAGGACCTGGCAACCTAGAGGTTGGAATCATATGCTAGGACACAAAGATTGCATTCAAGGAAGCAATCAAAAATATCTGCTTTTTTTTTATGAAAGCGATGAATAATAAAGCTAGTAAAAAATGTTTGATTTATTAAAAAAAAAATTATATATAGCAGTATTCTTAGATAAAATTATGTATTAAATCTTTGATCTTGGAGTTAATCTTTTTTCTTTATCTCTTTTGTTTGAGAGAATATATGTAATTCGAATTATTGGATAATTCGAACTTTTTCTCTGGTCCCTTCAGCTTGAGAATTATCCAAGTTTCACTGTATTTATTATTAGTGCAACAGTTAATTTTTTTTTTTAAAAAAAAATAAAGATTTAAAATTGTGCAAGAGTAAATTACTTTTCTAAAACTAACTTCGTACTGTGAAAAAATTTTATAATGAAAATATAATAAAAGGATATATTTCTGATTAACAGTAATGATTTTTTTATTCTCTATCCAAAAATAAAATAAACTTTTAACATAAGCAACAAAACGGGAATGGTACTTCAGTATTTCTCAAGCAGCGGAATAGTTGCAGTTTCATATTTACTGCTACTCTTCAATTAACATCTTGTGATGGTTAGAAATCCATTTTAAAATGACCTTTAATCCATTTCATCCAGGGACTTCGAATACCATGATGTCTTTACTGTCGTATACATACATATTGTTTTCACCATCGTTCGAGTATCGAACATCGAATATCTAGTATGGGATAAATAACAGATATGAATAGCTTGAGTTCATGAATAAAGGACTTGAATAATTGAAAGAAAAACAGAAATAAATCACTGGGTTATAGTGAACTAACTAATGAAATTGGTTTCAATTAGAGCGATAACTATTTACTTCTTTATTTGTTGAATTAATGAAGCTTTATTAATTACGTAAGAAATCTTCCAACTTGAAGACCCAATAGTCGATCCTTACCAGAATTTAACGATTATTAAACTACCAGATGTTAGACTAATCCCTACTTACTATTTTAAGCTACTAACTCCCATAGGAAACAAGGAAATAGAGAATATCATCTAATATCCGGCCTTTGCCTTCATTTGAACCCTTTCTATGCTGTCATGAAAGCTTTCTATGAGCGTTCACAAGATTATGACAACTCTTCCTTTATTCTTAACAATGATATACAACACTCTACATTAAACTGACAATCGTTTCTTTAATTCTTTATAATAAGAATGAGATCTATAACTTTTATGAGGATGTGAAATTATCTATGCAGCTTTATTTTTTTTAAAACCACCCCTAGCGTGGATATATATGCGGTAATACGGCTGGGTATGGAGTCATTGAAACGCCTAATATTATCCTGCGAAGATCCTCCGACAGCTGTTGCAAATGCCGCTCCACATCGCTCATATCCGATCGCAGCTGCCATCGCAGCCGATTATTCCCCACTAGTTCAATGGGCGAGAAATCTATAAACTTGTTGGGTAAAGAAAGGGTGCAGCCATCACGAAAGCACTCCAGAAAACCCGCGGGCGGACATTATGTTGTTGGAAAATGGACCGCTGTAGCCGCTTCATGAAGGATCTCAGTGTCTTCAGAGGTAAGACCTGGATTTATACTAAACACGATTCGTTGTCAATCCAAAGTCGTTCGTGCCACTCGCTCACTATACCACTACGAACAAACCGCCGATGGTGGTGTTTAATGGCATACAGCACAAGAAACACCAAAAATACAAGTCTTTTTCAGTAAGTGACCTCACAAACGAGAGAGTAGCCAAAGGAGTGATGCCACTACATCTTTCTGGATTGTAAACAGGAACACCCGTGGATCAGTTCACGCTTTTCGACGATGGGACAATCCTCTCTTCTGGTAGTCTGCCTAGATCGCCCCTTAACTTCGCTGCGCTTGTGTATTTCCTCACGTCTCCATTAACCCCAACACCCTCGCACAGTACATTCGGAATGTTCCAGATAGCGGCCAATCCGATGGAATGACTAGCCACCTCCAACGATACGATCCTTACAAATTTGTTCAAAACTACGTCGAATGCATCATTGAGGCATGCTGAGGTTAG
>JAFIDM010070478.1:0-10529 GCA_023159025.1 Thereuonema tuberculata
TGTTCTATACGATATCTTTCTGCAGCCCTCATTTTTGTTCTGCGACAAAGTCGCACTGTCGCTTGATATTCTGCTTCTGGTGTTGCATATGGTTTTGAAGTTGCAGTTACGATAATAAAATTTGTCATGTGGAGAACAGCAGATTACATAGTAATTGTACAATTACAAAGAAAATTCATATGAATGTATTTTAATTCTTAAAACAGTCTTTATAAGAAAATAATATCTAATTAATAATTTCTTTCAATTAGATTACCTTTAATTGACACAGGCTGGTATCTCATGGTCTTTGCTGGAATCCTTGTAGTTGCCTCTAGTATATCCTTCTATCCTAATGATACTAGAAAACATATATTGTCTCTCAGGAACAGTGAACGTTTCAATGTAATTTCACAATCAGCATTCTAGGCCATCAAAGATGCTTGTAGATTAGGAGAGCTTGAAAAATTCCTATAATTGTTATACTTGAATACAGTTTTCACAGTTAACTGGTATTAGAGTTACTCCAGAATGTGGTGAGAGTAAAAATATATTTCCAGAATAACTACTTTAATTGTGTTTTGCAATGAATATGGTCAGTGATGGAATAAAAAAGATATGTATAGTTGAAATTACTTTGCACTTTTGTTGTTAGATATATTGGAACTTTACGAAGCCATATAAGCAAGATTCCGTTAAGGTAAAAATACAAACTATTTCTAATTACTGTAGATTTAAGTTTGTAAGGATTTGTCAACTTTATTCGTTAAAGATTTAGTAAAACAGAAATATTGTTACTGGTCGATTTGGCAACCCTCTCGTCTAGAGAATCGACTCGCCCGACCTTTCATCCCTGTAAGAAGTTGACCGATCCAGGACTGAGATCGAGGCAGCCTTTTGCTTCTTATAGAGCTGCAGAGCCGTGCTTAAGCAGATGGTTCGGGCGACCAGCAGCCGCGAGAAGGTTCTCCACCTGGAGACAGCAGCTGAGTTCGTTTGGTGGTGTTCAGCCACAGAGGTGTTCTCCACACCGGGAGTTAGGATGAGAGGCCAATAAGCCTCGAAACAGTACTGTCTCCAATTTCCAGCACAAATATCAAAAAATAGCTCAGTGATTTTGTGTTTTGTTTAGTTATGTGCGTTCTTTGTTTTATTTTACTGTAAAAATGTACTAACGCACGTTAAATCTATTGTCTAATTACTAACCTTGTTATAAATTAATTCCTTGATGCTAAGCTAAACGCTAGCGGGGATTAATTATTCACCCCTTTTTATTCTTTATTTTATTTTGATGTTTTTGTAATTCAGGGGTCATTGATTTGTATGTTTGTCCGTTTTGTATATCGTCCCATTTCACTGAGCTTGGTATGCTGGATGGATTTGGACTGATGAGAGGCCAATAAGCCTCGAAACAGTACTGTCTCCAATTTCCAGCACAAATATCAAAAAATTGCTCAGTGATTTTGTGTTTTGTTTAGTTATGTGCATTCTTTGTTTTATTTTACTGTATTAATTATTCTGTATATTGCTAAAAACAGTAAATTGCTACCAAGTTAGAAAATCAATGAACTACAAAACTGTAATTTAAAGTTATCTAATACATTTGAAATGTTTAATGTACAAGGAAGAAACAAAAATGGAGATAATCTTTGTTGCATTATACACAGGTCACTGGAACTATCACGTAAAATATATAAACAGTAACATAAGATAATTATTTTTGTCTCGTTCTTCTAAGAATTATTTATATAGAAATATGCACATACTACTGAAACAGAAATTTAAATAAATAAATGTTACAAGTGCACAAAAAAAACAACAACTGATGAGATGAGAATCTCGTCCCCCCTTGACTGTTCTAGCCTCTTCCTGATGTTGTCGGGTAAAAAAAAAAACCAACTGAAATTTGGTTTCTTAGGAAAATTACTTATGTTCAAATATTTATAGACAAATAAACTAACAAAATTTAAATAAGGAGATAGATAATTGGATAGATAAATACATTTAACGAGTTCCAAAAACAACGCACAATTGGATTTGTTCAGAAATGAAGATTATGGAAACATTGTTCAAGTGCTGGATTCAAAACATGGAATTAAATGACGACCCATCATAGTCTAATCAAAGATTAATGCTAGAATATTTTGACCTAAATATGAAATGTGAAAGCACACTGACAATGTATAAGCACTGAAAACACTGAATCAACTTTCACCCTCATTTGGAAGACAGCTAATTGTAGAAACTGTCAACCACTGATCTGATGATGAACCTAAAGTAACAGGAAGGATTTGTGAAACATTATCAGATGAAGGATAACAAGGATCTAGTACATCTACTATTATCCATCCTTTCTTAGAGAACTGTTTTGAAGCAAATTCTATTATGATCTATATGTAAATTATTTAATTCTTAATCAATCTGCAGAATAAGCTTATGTTGAAATTTAGAAACTTCAAAATCCAGTTAACTTAACCACTTTTAAGATGCAATAGTTGTTTACTAATGATAAAATGATGAACAGATACAAACTGAATTTTAACAGTTACACTTTTTCATGAAATACCAGTGCTACAAACCTAATATAAAATGTTGATTCATTCCATTAATAAAGATAATTTCTTATTTAATTCAAAAGTGAGCTACATCAGAGGAGCAAATCTCAACAACAAGAATTAAAAAATATAAAATAAATGGGATTTGATTTAAATATGAATAAATTGATGGTACAAGAACAAGCTTATTTAGAACACATTGGTTCCTGTACCATCAACTTATTTGACATTTATGTATAGAGTGCAGTATTAAAAAAAAATATATTACAGATCTCGTACAATACAGCTTGAACATAAAATTTGACAATATTTCAGAAATTATTGTCAGAAACTGAATTACATATATTGTAGCCAGTGTTACCTCTCACATATTGCTCTGAAATTATCATCTGGTTTTGCTAAGGGAAATGTTATAAGTAAAAATAACAAAAAATTGTGAGAAATGATTCAAATTTTGAGAAAAATAATCAAGATATGGTGCGAAATTAAAAATAATGGATTGTCGTGAAATTTATATTAAAATTAAGAAGGAAATTTCTCTTTTACTCAGCATTAGGTTATATTGCCTGATGGAGATAATTTCCTGTTTTATGTTTGTAAAATCTATGGCATATAAGAGACATTCATAATTTTAAACAGCTTGTAATAAAAGGAACTTATTGTAAACGTTCGATGTTTAATTTCGTTAATCTTACGATGACTCACCTGTCATAAAACATGGGGGTGGGGAATAATTAACTTAGTATGAGCTCTTCTAATTTACAAATATAAACAAACAGTGGTGTTTCTTCATCCTTGTCATTTTATGTATCCACAAACCTACCCACAAAGCATGAAGGTCAAATGGTTACGGTTACGTGCGCCACAGGCACCTCTTAATAGGCTAGGAGGGTGCCGAGCGGGTCACGACTATCCTATTATTTCAATATCGCAGTTAGCCAGATGAGGGTTAGTTTTACTAGTAAAATATCGTGCGAAACCGTTTTGAAAAAACTGGCTATCCACCATCAACATCAGGCTAGAAAGATCCGGAAGCAACACTCAATGTGCCCTCCTGCCATGCAGCCAACCAAAGCTATAGGTTAGGTAAATTTAGGTTTCAACCCCTCAGGATGTTTATATTGAAAAACTTTAATAATTAGTTTGCCTCAGTTTTCAATGAAATATATATGCAGAATGTCTGTATTTTTCATGACATAAACATGCACTTTGGTTTCAATAAATGCTCGATTTTATGGAAGTATAACAAGAAATTATCATTGAAGCAGCATTCAGCTCTTAAGAATATTTTCTGGAATAATTTGCGTGCGCCAGCTAACAGGTATACCTTTTTCTTCTTTTTATTATGTGATTCATTTCATTTATTTATTTATTTATTTTTTTACTTTGGATATTTATATTTTTGTGGAAGACATGGCTTTCAAAATATAGCAGAGACAACATGAATTTGTTGGTGATACATGTTCATATATGTTGGTTTATTTATTTATTTATTTGCATTGTCGTTGGAAATATGTTTTTCTCACTGCCTTTCTCATGTCGGAAGAAACCTGATTTTTTTTCAAGTTATTGGTCATCTTGAAAATAGTTCAACGTGGCGATGTTTTATACGCGAGGTTACTCAAAAGAGTTCAGAATATATCTCTAATTTTCTTAAAAACTACAGCACCACACCACATTTTTCCATCGCTTTTATTCCTAGTATGGATTAGCAAAGTTTTTTCTTCCCAAAAAGAGAGAAAATAACGTTAATTTCATATGTGAGATTTCAAAAAAATTTTACCATTTAACTTTACAAAATTATATGAACCGTTTCCATTTTTATCTAGGGCATATTTTAAAATGTATTTTGTTAATACAAAATGGCTAGTATTTAAACTTTACTTTTATAAATTAAGTTATATAAGGATGTGAAGTATATGCATGGATTCAGCTACCAGAAAAGGTGTTAAAGACTTTTTATTAGTACCTTATATTAAACTTAAAATTTTATTTTATTTTTTTGTTTGGTTTGTCTTTAGTATTTATTTTCGATCAGAATAGCTATAGTAAGCCTTACAAAAAACATTGATAATTTCTGCAAACTGGTGGATGAATTGTAGATAGATTTTAACAGATAATTAATACCCATATAGAAAAATAACAACAAACCAGATATTCATGTAAGAATTACATTTGGAGAAAACGACAAGTTTTGAATTGCTATTCAGAGGTCCACAGAAATTACGTTTTTCTTGGTCACTTCGACACATATTTAGTCGAATTTATGTGGCGGAGACAAGATAACAAGAACTACAAAGCAATGTTCCAAAATATCATGCATGGACTATTACAAGTATATTGGCCACAAACCAACAAGTAAGCTCATTAGGCTTACATCAGGTAAGCCTAATTAGCTTAGTCAGGTGTTGGATTCACCTTTTGCAGTTAACTGTAAGTTAATTGTAAGTTAGGTATCGTCATGTTGCAGGATTCACCCGTTGCAATTAGCTGTAGTTTAATTCAGTAAAGTAAGGCATCATCAGCTGTAGGATTTATATGTTGCTAACGTTTGAAAAAGAAGCTTTCCCTTGGTTAAGGTGGTAAGCTATTGTCAGTTTGAAGGATTCACCTGTTGCAGTTAACTGTAGGTTAGTTGTAAGTTACGCATCGTCAGATTGCAGTTAGATTAGGTTAGTTGCAAGTTAGACATCTCCAGGTTCCAGGATTCACCCGTTGCAGTTAGCTGTAGGTTAGGTTAAGTGAGACATCGTCAGCTACAGAATGTATCTGTTGCTAACTTCTGAAAAAAAAAAATTGGTAATATTTTACGAAATCTCACCTGTGGAATTAGGGCTAATTGAATTGTTTTTGGACGAAAACGATTCGTTGATACATCGTAGGAATAAAAGTAAAGGAAAATCTCTGGGTTTTTTTTAGTAGCTTTTAAGAAAATTTGAATTTAAAGCGGGACTCTTTTGCGGAAGCACACGTATAAGACAATGAACATAGCGGTCGAAACTTTAGCTAAAAGGCGCTAAAAGCTTTTGCCTTGAAAATGTGCATATCCGACGCTTGTGAAAGAGTTTGTAGTTTGAAGAGGAAATATTTAAGCGTTTTATTTCCATGCCTAAATCAAACAGAAACAATTTAAAACTCACGAACCAACTATTTGCAAGTGCAAAACAACCAAGGAACAGTGTGAACAATTGACAACAAGTAGTGAACAGGAGATATTGAACGGCACGAAGTATGACGCTGTTCAACAATGCACGCAAGGTGTAAAAGCCAAAAACAACAAGATGAATCTGATGGTGAAGAACCGAAAAAGATGGCTGAATCGAAGAATGATATAACGTAATATTGGAGCAAGATGCCCGATACTCAAAGAAGATAAGAAGAGTACAGGAATTCAACATTATTACGCAAGTAACTCGTTTGAAGAATATCGGGAGATATTTTGGCAAAACTCCGAACGGCGGTCCCAAATTATATAAACCTTTTTAATGACAGATAACAGTATGACTGTGAAGGGTAACATATAGCCAGAGTTATTACACATCAAATCATATAGTTTTCGCTCAACATATTTTCAAAAAAAATATGTATTGTCCGAATATGTGCGACTTATGACTAAAGCGTTATTAATCTTGGTGCTTGCGGTCTACCAGCCATGGCATGTTTAAAGTGATTTTTAAGCAACAATACACAATGTTTCATTAATAACAACAATAACGATGTCATTACACTTGAAACAATGTTTCATTAATAACAAGACAAATGTTTCATTAATAACAACGTTGGGACCGCGTTCGGAGGTTATCATAATTTGGGACGGCCGTTCGGAGTTTTGCTCTATATTTTCAAGAATTGTACGATTCCCAGGAAGAGGAAAACAGGCACAAATTCGAATCAAGAGACGTTCGATATCTGCCAGATTAGATTCTACGATTGATCTCATCAGGGTGATACGAATAAATGATTAGTCTCAACCAATCGTATCATGAATAAGAAGACATCTTATTAGAATGCAAGTAAGTGACCAAGTTACATTTACCTAAAGGGGACATGTAAAAGTCAACATTAATTGATGAACTTTCCGATCACGGTAGAATCAACAGTTTGTGTTTACAAAGTAATGCCGAAAGATTAAAAGTTAAAAGAACTTTAGTAATGTTAATTTGTGGACTTTAATTAACGAGGGAAAATCTATGCAAGATACAAAGTGACTCTTAATTTAAATGTTAACTTACATTGATTGAAGCTCAACTATGTTTCAAGAATAAACTATTAAGAAATGTATCCTTTGAAAAAGATAATATAGCGATTTTGTTAAATGCATTCTATTTGTTTAATTTTTGGATCTTGTAGTTCATATCTTTAAAGTTCAATCACATAAGTTAAAATCTTGGGGCAAACAAGTTAATGAATTTATTTATATCAGCGATCCTCGGACGATACCTTCACATTCTCACGGAAGGGTTAGAAACCTCACTATCTGATATATCACACAAGGCAACATCTTAAAATAAAATAATTTCATCCCCTACACAGAGTTCCAAGAAAATCTCGAGGTTCAACTGCAGTATACGGCAACCAAAACTGAAACTAACAAATCCTTCACTTCCGGAAATTCACTTCGCATAGGAATACATTACCTAATTCTCAATTAGCTCGCTAATCACGTGGTTACCAAGGCAACAGGTTCTTTTTTGAATTTTATTAGGATGGCGTCTCAATATTTTGTGGATTTCAAATTATGGTGTCATTAGGAAATATCTGCTGCTTTCTTTGAGTTCATTTTGCTTTTGAAAGTTACAAAATGATCCTAGAAGACATATAATCATCCAGGATTTCAGGATTTATCTTATTTATGGAGGTAAATTTATCTTTTAATGTTATGCTTCAGAAGTTAGGCGTAATTGGTTGTTCGGCATTTTTTTTTCTAATTTTCTTAAACATACAGTTATAATGAATCGCATGCGGATATCGTAAATATTGACTTGTGGCTTTAATTTTGAGGCACCCTTCCAGGAAAATGGCATTCCTCGTAGATATTCAGGTTTTTCTATATTGTTTACTGATGGTCTAATTTTTATCATATTAACGAATAGTCAATTAACTACCCTAACCTTTTGTCAACATTAAGTGTGCGCCCTTTTAGCAAGAGATCCTTTTTCTGGATAATCTAACTTTTTGTAAATAATCAGTGTGCCTTTTTGAAGCAACCAGATCTTTTTTCTGTATTCGGTTTCGATTTTTCTATTAAATTTCTAACATGTGACGTCAACTTCCGGTTCCGGCTTCTGGAAATAGTTCCGAAACAGCCATATTTCACACGGAGAAAAAAAAACCATCCACTTCCGGTTACCATAATATGCAGTTTTACCAATCTCGAATTTTCTTTAAGAACTACCAAAAAAAGCCGGGGTTTTCCGTCACTTTTATTCCTAATATGCATTGACGAATCGTTTTCTTCCAAAAAACATTACCCCTAATTCCAAAGGTGTGATTTCGTAAAAAACTAACTTTATTTTAAATTCATATTTCTCTTCTCAAACAATAATAATTAATATCTTAGATTAAGGAATATATAAGGACAGCGGTAAAAGTTTACTTTACGGTATCGGGTGTTTTTTTTTTTTTTTTTCCCCCTCGTAGTGAAAAACATGGCCGTTTTGGAACTACTTTTAAGTTACCCGAAGTTGATGTGGGATGCTTCAACTTCCGGTGCTGAAAGTTGTTGTTGGAGGAGCGATGTTTTTTTGAAGGATAGAATTGTTTGGTAGTTTTTTACGAAATCTCACCTGTGGAATTTGAGCTAATTTAAAGTTTTTTGGAAGGAAACTATTCGTTAATGCATAATAGGAATAAAACTGATGGAAAATCCCGGGTTTTTTTGGTAATTTTGAAGAAAATTCGGTAATAATTTACGAAATCTCACCTGTGGAATTAGGGCTAATTGAATTGTTTTTGGACGAAAACGATTCGTTGATACATCGTAGGAATAAAAGTGATTGAAAACCTCAGGTTTTTTTGGTAGCTTTTCAGAAAATTTGAATTTAAAGCGGGACTCTTTCGCGGAAGCACACGTACAAGACAATGAACATGGCAGTCGAAACTTTTGCTAAAATGGCGCTACAGGGCATTGGGAAAATTTTGCTGAAAGGCGTTACAAGCTTTTGTCTTGAAAATGTGTACATCCGCCGCCTGTGAAAGAGTTCCGAGAATATCTCGAATTTTCTTAAAAATTACCCAAAAAAACCCCCGGCATTTTCCATCAGTTTTATTCCTAATATGCATTAACGAATCGCTTCCTTCCAAAAAACTTTAAATTAGCTCTAAATCCACAGGTGAGATTCGTAAAAAACTACCTTATTATCTCAAAAAAAGGGAATTGATTACAATTAACAAAAAAAAAACATCTTTATAAAAAATAATTAAAGTTAGTTATTTTCCGTTTTAATGACGGATTTTTTTTTAAGTGTATTAAGTTTATTTTTGCATTGCGAGAAAAACAGAAAATTCGTTTCTAATAATCCTTAAAACCAATAAATGCATAATTATAATTTTAGTTAACAATTATAATTTAGAAAGTAAATTGAAATATCTTCGTCATATATATGTTTTCGTTTGATTTTAGGAGAAATCATCTGTTATGGCTCTATCGCTGTTTTCGTGTCCGCCATTTCCTTTCTGTAACGTTGCAGGCGCTCCACCTCAAAATACTCTCGACCAAATTAGCGCACTACGGTTTATGAGGAACACGAAAGTAGTGCACTACAATCTATGAGGAACACGTTTTCGAGAGTGTAGTGCACACTACGTAGCGCCACTGTAGCTACCAGCGACCATACTAACCGCGGAAGTTTGAGTCGGAGTTGCTGATTCACTGCTTTCTAATTAATTTTGGCGGAAACGTTTGGAAATATCAGTTCCAATTATTAAGTTTTTTCGTGAATCCTGATTTATTCCTAGAACAGTTTATGGTAAGGATCTTTTTCAATCATAATAAACACCTTCATTCGATTGGTTGTTTTAGACAATGAAATAGGCTTATCGTCCGTGTGATGGCCGCCAATTGCATTTCTGTGAAAAAGTTGTTTCTCTTGTTTTATTGACTTAATTCCAATGCTAAGATATTTATTACAAAATTGAAACAAGGAAAGCAAACAAAGATACGTAAATATAAGGAATTTAGTAGGACTTCTAGTCCGTGTGTTGTAATTTTCTTCGACTTAAGCAATGGCCGCCAATGCCATTTCATCAGTGAAAAAGTTGTTTCTCATTGTTTTTCCAATTCTAAGATATTCATTACAAAATTGAAACAAGGAAAGCAATCAAAGGTTCGTAAATATAAGGATATTAAAAGGACTTCTTTTGATTAAAATAACAAGAATTTTAATAAAAAGAACGTAATTGAAAGCCTATAATGAAAGAAATAAAATTTACTGGGTACATTAAATGATCGACTGTTAACTATAAAATGATGAACATTGAGAGATCGATAAAAATCCTAAAAAATTAAAAAGGTTTCCAAGATTTTTAAACTGTCTCAAAATCAGCCAAAATGACCGATAACTTAATTATCCAGAAAGACGAAAAGCCATTTAAATGTGAATTTTGTGAGAAGAGTTTTGCAAAATCAAATAATTTACATTCTCACATTAGAACCCATACAGGTGAAAGGCCATTTAAATGTGAATTTTGTGGGAAGAGTTTTGCAAAATCAAGCCATTTACATGATCACATTAGAACCCATACAGATGAAAGGCCATTTAAATGTGAATTTTGTGAGAAGAGTTTTGCACAATTAAACAATTTACATTCTCACATTAGAACCCATACAGGTGAAAAACCATTTAAATGTGAATTTTATGGGAAGAGTTTTGCACAACTAGGCCATTTACATTCTCACATTAGCACGCATACTAGTGAAAAGCCATTTAAATGTGAATTTTGTAAGAAGAGTTTTGCACAATCAAAATATTTACATTCTCACATTAGAACCCATAC
>JAFIDM010070479.1:0-13681 GCA_023159025.1 Thereuonema tuberculata
AATTTTAAACAGATTGATGAAAATGGAAGGAATATATTTTTGTTTTAATATATAACGACGAACTTTATTACAAAAATTACACTTCTGAAATGTTCTTTGAGTTCAGTGCAATTTTTTTTTGTAATTTTCGGTCGAAATCTTTAAATTTTGGGTCGTTTCTGTTATGTAATAATTTACTAAATATCCAATGGGTTTTTCTTAATGAAAGGAAAAAAAAAATAGACCACTCTTAATTTGGAAAGGAATTTCTCCAACTTGTTGGGAACTGGCTTTAGTTTAGCTTTTATTGGCTAACCTTATTTTATGAACCTTCGAATTGTTTCACCCCTCGGACTTGAGAATGTAAGTAATGTTTAGAGATTGTAAATGTTGTATGAACACCCCCCCCCACTTCACAGTACTTGTACGAAATAAGTCGTTGTGTCTTTCCTCGCCTCAGATATTCGAACAAAATAATACATATGAAGTAAATACATATTGGATGTGTACAGTACATCGGTTGGAGAATAGGTGAAAAATGTAAACATTATCGAATCGTTTTCGGACATTCTGGAACATTCTACACAACACTTCGGTCTAAGTCTGCTGTGTTACCTGCCCGGATTCTCTAAAAATTGCTTTTGGAACACAAAAACCAGACAACACATTGGTGGGTAATTATTGATTGCAAATTATGTAATATGATTACCAAATAATTCAATTATTTTCAATAACATGCAATGCATTACATGCTAACGGCAATCTGTACTGCCATTACTTTTTAGTGCATTACTGCCCAACTCTGCTTGCATGTGGGATTTGTTAAAGAAAACCTTTTTGAAGGAATCTCTGAAGCAGATTTCTACACCAAAAAGTTTTATCGTGAAGGTGTGCTTTCTTGTTTCTAATTAAAGGAAGATGTTTGTTGGAAACTTTGGATAAATTCTTTTGCATAATTAAAAACAAATCTAATTAAAATTAAAAAATGGGACCAAACACACTAAGATAATTAGAAATATATTTACAAAATTCATGTTCGTGACATGTACATGTTGCGAGGTATCTTACACAAACTTCTTCAGACTAAGAAAACAAATGAAGCTTTTCAATTTTGGATTACAAATATTCTTATTATAACAATATCTAAGTTTTAAAATATTAATATTAACCAATTTATTGTTTAAAATAATAGATTAAAGTTAATAAGAGCTGGTATTGTAATGCATTTTTTATTGAGGCATCAGTATTATAGCATTTGTTGGATTTGGATTTAATCAAAAAAGACTCATAAAACTTGGGTAAGTATTGATCAAGAATAGTATCGTAAATGAATGGATTGTCTTCCATTATTTGATGGCCAGTATTTTTGTGATGGAGTGCCATTAAATACTGGTAATTGCCCTGATTTATAGCTCTAGAATGCTCATTCATACGAATTTTGACCTTCCTTCCTGTTTCTCAATATATTGGCAACCACCTCCTCCTAATTGACATCTTATTCCATACACCACTCCCTTCTTTTCTTTATTTTTTTTTAATATCTTCTTTGGATATTTTGTTAAAAAATTAAAGAATATCTAACGCTAAGATTAAATTTAATTTTAGAAGTAACAATTGGTATTGAAACTAAAATAACGTTAATCAGGATGAAATTGTGTGAGGAAATTTTATGGTAAAGGAAAGGAAAGAAGCAAAATAGATAATGTATGAAGGACAACAAAAAAAATTAAACTAAAAACTTTTGAAACTTAATAAAAAAAAATACAACATATTCAAGTAAGTTTGACAACTTAAGTACAATACTCAAGAGTAATAATGATAATTGTGTTAAGATAAAGAAAATTTTAACCATTACCGTGATGGAGAGGTATAATTCATTAATGAAAACAAGATAACAAACTAATAAAAACAAGATAACAAACTAGTTTAACAAGTTTTACTTTTGTTCTTCCTTATTTAGATCATGCCAAGTTCCTTAAGTTCTCCCTCTGGTTAGCTATGACTTTTCTTATAAGTGTTGCCGTTCGTTTTGCCGTACGGATACATGGGTCTGTCGAACGTCCCGTGCCATCAGGAATTTACACCTGTATCCCACATTTATTTGTTATTCCGGAAAATAACCAAATTCTCCCACAAGCTAATCAAATGTAAGGGTTCAGTACTGCTATCTTGTCTTTCCCAAATTGATTCCCAAACTGAGGACTCGCCAAGTTATTGAGTGTCTTAGGTTTCTGTATATTCTAGTGCCATCCGTCTTCCTCGATGTTCGCTACTGATAAATAATTTTTTTTTCTTATTGTATACACAACACTAGACAATGATCATTTCTCTCATTGGTTAAAATTTTACATTTTTAACCAATCTGTGAATGATGACCCTTAATTCAAGAACAAAGGTTGACCTTCGGTTGACAACAGTGTCGCTAGACCTTTCCCACAACTCCCCCACTTCCATTTACGTATTCTCGGAACACAAGATTAAATTAAACTTAAAATTATTAAAATAATTAACTACAATTTCCTTCAATTATCCTTAACATTTTCAAATATATACAAAACATCTGTAATCTAGTTTAACTTTGTCACAATAACTTGAACATACAAGTTGTTGAAAAACAAGAAAATAGTTTGCATTCTCATAACAATAATCAAACCAACCAGTTCATTGTTTTCACTTGGTAAAATCAGCGAGTTGTTGTTTACATCAAAATGGATGCTTTTCTCAAGAAAGAATCTTATTACTAAAATGAGGAAGCCTACAAGTCATAGTACCTCATTTTGAAAGAAATTTTAGTCCTTTTTTCCCATTTCGTGGAGAATCAATAAAGAAACATTCGAAATAAACTTTTTCTCTTCTTCTTGTATTGCCTGATATCTTTCGAAGCCAAAAAGTTAAAGTTGAATTTTCGAAACCAGAGAACGTATATTGCTGCCTGTACTTTTGGTCAAAGTTCGTCAAGTCCAAAAATGCTACAATCGTCTGCCAAAAGGTACAGTAGCTTGGGGTTTCTTTGCGAAACGGGACAGATGACATAGCCCTGCCCAGTATGATAGCTGTATATGAATAATGACAATTTTTATTTTCCGCTGTTACTCCTATCTTAACCGAAGTGTTACTTTATTATAAACATACTAACAGTTTTAAATAGTCACTCTATGGTGGCCACTGCTGTCCTCTCCGAAGACCACCTGGCAACACCGGGAATATTCTTGCTTCTCTCGGGAATAGGTGCGACTTGCACGGTTGTCTACTCCCTTCCTCGGATAGGTCCTGACTGAACCGGAATGCTCTTACTTCTCTCAGATATGAATAAGGAACTAAATTGAACTGTCGCTTTTTCTTTGGGCTCCTGCCCAAAGAGAGAAATTAATACGTTCAACGTCTTTCATGTACGTAGCCAACATTAAAATATCGTTTGATACGATCATTGCCATTATCAAACATTCATCCAGATCCCAAAGTTTATCAGTGCACTTCTTGTTGCCCTGCTTGTCAAATATCTTGAGTGTTAGCTCGAATAGAATCTAAAAGTTCATGAATAAATAAAACAATGTCCTTTTTGTGGACAGCTAAAATAACATCCATTTTTCTTTTCTCGAGGCAAATCAGGTTTTTCCAAGCAACTACTTGAGAACCCCGTCCACACAAGTGATTAAGAGTATTTTTCCCTACCAACAAAACCTCTGGATTTGTATTCAGAGCCTTCAGTGAATTCAGATCAAGAGAGAATTGGTAACAGAGCGAAGCAAGCAAATTTCCTTTAGTGAATCCTGTGCAAAAGTAATCCAAGGCTGTTTCAGAGCTTGTACTATTTAATCAATGGATGTATTTCCAGGATGATTACATTAGCAGGGAGCTGCAGTATTTCCATTACTTTCTTTGCAGTTACAAACCCATAAAGCAATGATAACGAAGAGAAAGTCATGACTTTAAATATCTTCATTGATGTAATATTAGATTCCGTTTCTTGATTTTTTTTGTTTTACATATGAGAAAAAATTCTTCTTCATTGTAAATCAGACCGAGTGTTCGAAATACTTCATGCTCTATAGTTTTATTTTGTAAATCCTCTGCTAGATCCAATAGTTCTAAGAAGTTTTCTCTGCAGAGTTCGAATATGAGAACTTCCTGATAATAACTGGAAATTCCTATGAATTGTATTATAATTGCGTCTATGAGCACATGCATCACAGTACAAAAAATCGAACTTTATAAATGTTCCAGTGTAGGATATATTTAGCAGACTATTTAACGCTTTTAGTACCAGAGTAGGAAAATCAGCAATTGCAATAATGGATTCTTTAAAACAACCATTAAATCATAAGGTTATAATACTCAGAAGCAATTAAAAGTAAACTTCGATGGGCTTGGAGTGTTTTTCATTTGCATGTTAGAATGACATAGGTTGGAATTGAATTTTTCTTTATTTCTTGTTCTTTGTTGCTCAGTTTTTCCCAGAAGTCAACCGGCAATAAGTGATTTGGCGCCATAGCTAAGGAAAGAAAATTAAGGAAAAACACAGATTTCGTTAATAACTGAATCACATTTTTTTCAAAAAGATCAAGATAATTAGTCAATTTAGAGTAAAAACTAATATAGAATTCAATATAAAATAATATATAAATAAACTGATAATAAAGAACTAAAATAACATTTTCAATATTATTCTCAAAATTTATGAAGTCTATTATTAAATATTGGAGGATTTACACATCAACTAACTTTAATTAAAAATACCTAGAAACTATAAGTTGTTACAAAATAAATATAAGCTTAGTATTTAACGCTTCTCCTGAACATGAAGATATCAATCGTTAGTACAGAGAGGTAAGTAGAGAGGGTCTTCTTATCCAGTAAAGATTTTGCACAAATTTTCGTGGTAATTTCAGTTGGTTCGTTTTTTTATTTTTTTTATTTTCGGGCTATTAAAACTGATCATCCAACTTCTTCATTGATGTTGAATACTGGCTGGCGTTTATATCCACACTGAGTGGATACTTTCCTAAAGACACCGCTCTCTTTAACTGGGCGGGTCCGGTAACGACAGTGAACTAACAGCAACGAATAGCTTATAAAAAGCATGATCGGCATCAAGAGAAGTGTGTCAATACAGTTCGTCGGAACTTGGATAAGACAAAAGATTTGACGACGTCCAGCAAGGCATGAGGGGAAGAGACGGTTCCAGTATTTCGGAAACTGTGAAGATCCTCGGCTTTTCTCGTTTAACAGTATTGCGTGTGTTCAGAGAATAGCAGTTGGACACACATTCACGAATCGTCTGTAGTATCAGGACAATAACACGATAGATGTAAGCTCAGTACAACACAGTTGCACCAAAACCATATCCGAATGCAGAACACGTCGGAAGATGATTTTGATTGGCCAGCCGATCCATTCGAAGCCTAGAAACGCTACCATCCAACGTGAACCAACAAAGCGCCCATGTGAACCATTCCTGCGGAAAGCGTCCTACATATTGTAGAGTCTATGCCTACAAGAATTAACGGCTGTTATAAAAGATAGAGAGGACCAACTCGTTATTGGTATAAGTCCCTAATATAAACTGGCCACTGAGTGTGTATAGACCTCTCCATATTTCTTCATTTGGTAGTAAATATGCCTTATGCCTATGGTTTATCAATTTTCCATATTATTACTAATTTGTTTAAGTAACAAAATTCTTATAGTGTGTTATAAATGTTGGTAAATTCATTTTCAATATCAGAAGAGAGACAGACGTATTACGGTGAGAGTAAAGTGACGATATTAGCGTTAACTTTTAAATAGAGAACAGGATCCAACTGCAATCAATATCATATATAGTTTTAAATGACAAAACTTAAACTCCAACATTCCAAGAAAACAGTGACAATAAACGTAAATCTTAGCTAAATTTTCAATTTTTGAAGATTTTCCTTGATTTATGAAAGCCCTATTCTTCGACTTTAAATTGCCAAACACTCAAATACTCTTCACGATGTTCCAAAATATATTTTTAAAAGCAAGGCGTCAATTTGCATAAGAGACTTGTACAACAAATCTTCATTATATCATAGAAAGTATTTCTTTTTTTTTTGTAATGATGTTTCCATTTCCATTAAAATGGACGAAAGAACTACAAGATTTAATTTTACCACGTGAAAAGGCTTATGAAATACAAAAGTTGTGCATATATTTTGAAAGTTTACTTAGGAATGGATGACGTAATTGTTCCCTAGATACTGCATCACATTTCCTGATGTTACAGACATCTGGAACGGAAACTATTTTCGATACATCAGGAGGGCATCAAAATATAATGAAGACAAGACATCAATATCCTGTTGTAATCGTTTCCAGGATCCCTGAGAGGTTTAAAGTCAAAGAGAATATAGAAAAACAGCCAAGGATTTGAGGTACTAGGATTTCTAATCCTACAGATGATAAATTGCAAGATTATGCAACCGAAAAAGATCTAAATTATCATTACAATATTCAAATAGGGGGTGGAGAATACATGTCTAAATGCAAGTAGAAGAACTGTTTTATATGACTTTAAATTAACAAATAAGAAGCCATTGGAATCAATGTATCTACACATTTGGAATGGACGATGATGTACAGGAACCAGAGTTTAACTAATTGTCAGTGAAAATTATATTTTAATATGATTACAAAATTTAACCATTCTTATAGCATTTCAAATTTTCCATTCAATACGCTGACATACAACTGTTGCTTTTAACAAAGTAATAAATTGACAAATATTAATAAAGGTTAAAAAAGTAAAAATTTAAAAACAATACCTTATTACGAATTAAAAATTAAGTGTTCATTGATTTTTTTTAATTGTATTTTAATTTTTGTTTTCGTTAATGTTTACAGTGAAGTTTAGTTCTTGTAATAATCTACAGGAACATCATAGAATACAATACTTAGGCACCAATATTGATAAATGCATATATAGTCTTATAGCAAATATTCCCTGTATTATTTTTTTGGTTAATTGCAATTTTTGGCATGTTTGGTACTGGAGCGTATGTACAACGCTTAACCAAATATGTGGAATCAGGTATATGTAGCATATTTATCTTTCGTATTATTATAGAGATAAATTTATTTGGATTTTTAATCTGAAAAGCCGGAAAGTAATCTGAATGTTAGTGGATGCATGTATTTGGTAATTCACATTTCGTTCTTCATTTGGAAAAAGAATAAGTTGCAAAAAAAAAAGTTTAATTTATTTCGTATTTGTAATTTTTTCGTATCTGCCATTTCCTTTCATCAGAATGCAAATTCTAATCACAACCGCCTTTTTTCCTTTTTTAAAAATATTTTTAGTGAAAATGGTAACATTAGTATGTTAGTGGTAATGTCTTGAAACAAATAAAGAATTTTTATGGACTGAAGTGAGAAATTGAAATAAGGAAGTAATTTAGAATGAACCATCCATTAAACACATTTACAGAATGAAGAAAAACGAGTAGTTATTATCAACATGTCATTGTATTAGTCAGAGTATTGTACGACTTATATCTTCAGCGTTTCCTTTTACGAATTTATATTTAAACTATTTTGCATCTATGAAAATGGAACTTAATTCCATCAGCCATGTCAAGTGCTGTTCTGCACTTCTGTACTTCCAATTTGAGGAAGGTAACAACGTAGATGCCGTGCTGGTGTGGCCGTGCGGTCTAGACGGCAGGTCTACCGTTGCGGCCAGTGCGCCAGTTCCCGGGTTCGAATCCCGGTCGTGGCATGGATGTTTCTTTCTTCTTCTGTTTCTCCTTCTGTCCGTTCCCGTTTCTTTACCCTGGCAGTTAGGGTTAAAATACATCTCCCAACCCGCAGTTGAAAGTCAGCGTGGGAGATTAGACTTTCATCCATCGAGACAGTGAGCTGTCTGGAGGAGGCCTTTGTCCTGTAGTGGGCTGTTAAAAAGCTGATAAATAAATAGATAGATAGAACAACGTAGATAACCAATCATAGAAATAAGATGTTAGCTAGTGCTTAATATGATCAAAGTTCTAAGCAGTTGTATATACCCCAACAAATATCCCAACAGATGTCAACTATTTGCAAAGAATTTAGAAAATTGTAATGAAATTACACGTATTTGATATTTTTATAGGGCGTTTCACATCTTTATTTGAAGAGTTTTCACCATAAACAGAAAGAATAGTAAATGTGCAGTTAACTAGATATTGTCAACTGTAGATTTTACTTATGTTATGTAGCAAAGCTAACCAATTGGAAAGAAAAAAGTTTTACTCCGTTTGTTCCGAAATACCGTTCCGATTTGCATTCAACGTAAAGAATTATTGAAATAAATTATGTTAATTAACACATTTTTTATATGAAATTTAGACGTTTTTTATAATTTAGACATTTTATAATTCAATGAACATTTTACGTCGATAATATAATCTACTACATCATATAATTATTAAAAAAAAATTAATCAAAAATTGTTTCAAAATACTGTTCCGATTTGTTAAAAATGAATTATAAATTTGAAAATTTAATACAATTTTCTCGTTTTCAGTGAAAAATAGTAACAGCATTTCGAAAATTCTAAACCAGTATTAAGTACTTCACTGCTCAATAGATGTCTGTCATGTTTGTAGATATGTTTGGAAGTTGGTACACTAATAGTCTTTTTATCGCTTCAAGATTGTATGTAAGCAATATTGAAAGTCAACGGGGTAAATTGCTACAAACAGCCTCAAATTGGAAAGAATCAACCGAGGAATCTTCTCAATTTCTCTTTTTGTTGAACAATGTGTACTAGAAAAGCCCCTTAAATTTTTACAACAATAAATAATCTGGATTTTAGACTTTTTTCATATATACTCACGTGTATTTGTGTATATACATAGCCTACGTACGTGTGTGTATACAAGTACATATACAAGTTTTCTCTTAAATTATTATTTTCTAAAAAAGTCATTTTATTAAAGATATTTGATTTTTTTCTAGTCAAAAACATGAAGTCCGAATAGTATTTTGGAACAAAAAACGTGAGTATTTTTGGAACAGTATTTCGGAACAGAGGGAGTAATATAATATTGATAATACTGTAAATAGCGAACCAGTGGAATTAAGGCTACTATGTATTTATGAATCGTTTCGTTCGGAAATAAAGAATTAGCCCAATTCCAGTGGTTCGGTATTGTTCACAACTGCCGTAATATTCTTTTTTTCCAAACTAAACGATTCGAAAACACTTATTTCAAATCTAATTCTATCTATTTTTTTTTTTTTTTTAATTTGATATCCTGGCACACTTTCGGAAACAACACTAATTATTATCAATACGGCCAAAGATGAACCTCCCAGAATGCAACGCAGATGATAGATTTTCCTTTCCTGGCCTGTCGGTCACATTCAAATGTGAGAGAAAATGTTGATTCACATTCAAGATTTCGACGAGGAAAAGGTCTCAAAAATCAAATAGGGAATTATTCTTAACGTTGCTCGTCGATTTCAAGAAGATGTATGTGAGATTTTTGATATTTCCTACTTTTGATTATTGAGATTGATATGTTCTGCGGAGCTTACGGCATTGATACTGGAGAAATTAGTAAATGATATGTTTGCGGGTCCAACTTTCGCCGCGACGATAATAGTGATAGTTAATATCACGTATTCAAAGAAATCACTATAACATTATCTCAAAAGATATCAGAAAAGTTAGGATGATATTTTTTTAACAGAAGGGTTTTTTTTTCAAAAGTAATAATTAAATAATATAATAAAATATATAAAAGAATGTAAAAGACTGAGCATAGAAAAATCTTACAACTCCACGTGAACATTTTTATTACGTAGGTTATTTATCTTAAAATAGAAATACGATTCTTTTGGTTTTCACTAACCTCAAGACTTCAAATTGATCTCCAGTTCTGAATGCTCGGTTTCTTACTATCTGATGAAATATTTCAGCTACAAATAACGTTGAGTGATTGAGCGTAAGGAATCTTATTCGTCTACTTGAAGTTTATGATTGGGTTGTCAGTTGTCTATACTTCCATTACGCTTAAACGGACAGACGGATTTCCTTGAAAGTACTTCTTTAAGATGCAGATTAGAATATTATCCATCCTGTTTTGGTTTCACCATTCACACCCGTGAAAATTAACTCCTGAAATATTAGCTAAGACTCATTTCATTAAACTATCGTAAATTTATTATTTATGGCCCAACTTAAAATGTGAGCAAGATAATTTTTTACCTTCGTTAAATCCTCAGCACTTGATAGAAAGCGGAGCGTATATCTAGTAGCCTAAAACTAACAAATAATATTCAAAAACCAAAAAAAATCATAATCTAAAATCTACAAAGAGGATTTACAAGATGAAACTATAGAGCGTTTTGTACAGTATTTTAATCTTATGTTTAATGGTTATTTTAAAGAATCCATTAATGCAGTTGCTGATTTTCCTACTCTAGAACCACAAGCTATAAATAGTTTACTAAATATATTCTACATTGGAACATTTATAAATTTGGATTTATTGTACAGTGATGAATGTTCTCATAGTAGCACATTTAATGCAATTGATATAAATTTACAATTATCAAGAAGTCCTCATACTCACTATGCAAAGAAAACTTCTTAGAAAGATTGGATCTAGCAGAGGATTTATAAAATAAAACTATACAGCATAAAGTATTTCGAGCACTAGATCAGATTTACAACGAGGAATAATTTTTTCGCATATGTGAAACAAAAAACTCATGAAATGGATCGAATATTATATCAATGAAGATATTGAAACTCATGATTCCTTTCTCCTCGTAATCATTTCTTTATGGGTTTGTAAATGCAAAGAAAGTAATGGAAATACTGAAGCTCCCCTTCTAATGAATCATCCAGAAAAGATATCCATTGTTTACATAGCACAACCTCTAAAACAGCCTAGGAATTTCACAGGAAGAAATTTGCATGCTTCCTTCTCTTAGTTACCAATTGGCTAGCCTTCATTAGATAACTGAAAGATTAGATTTCATCCAGAATTGATCCAATGACATCGTAAAATTCAAAAGATTCTGATATGTTTTTTTTTTCAGATGAAAACATTCCATAGCATATAGGTTTAGCTGATTTAAATAATTTTGTAATTTTTTTGTAATCAACACAGTTAATAAGCGTAGCTTTAAACATTTTTTTAGCTTTTTACTAAAAAAACAATCTGGATTTAATCTACTATTCCTAACATACATTACAAAGCTACTCATTACAAAGCTACTCAGTATACTACTTCAAAAGTGACACTACGAAGATAGTAACATAACTTCCCGAGATTATTTGTGTATCAATATACACAAATGTAAAAATTGACCTTTATTAATTTATCTATATATACCAATTCCCTAAGGTTTTATCATTCGAGTGGTGAGGATTGAGTGAAAGGGAAATTTAGAAGAATCGTGCTCCAATTTAAGTTGGGCCATAAAATTAAATTTAAGAAATTTTAAGGAAATGAGTCTAAGCAAAGATTTCGGAAGTCATTTATAATTTGTAAATCTTCTAGTATGAAATATACTAAATATCCGAATTACATCCGTTGGAATTGAATTTTTATTTATTTCTTGCTCTTTGATGATAAGAATTTCCCTGAAGGCAATCGGGAATAAAAGATTTGGCGCCATAGCTAAAGAAAGAAAGAAAAAAACACATTTCGTCAATAACTGAATCTGATTTTACAAAAAGATCAAAATAATTAGTCAATTTAGAATAAAAACTAATGTAGAATTCTATATCAATTAATTCATGTAAATAAATTGATAATAAAAAATTGAAACAACATTTTCAATTTATTCTCAAAATTAATAAAGTCTATAGTTAAATATGGGAGTATTTATATATCAACTAACATTAATTAAAAATACATAGTATATACTTAGTTGTTAAAGTTTTCAGAAATCTTAATTTTTTAAAATAAATATAAGCTTAGTAGTTGCTATGAGGTAAATCCTCCTCCTATATATGAAGATATCAGTCTTTAGTACAGAAAGGTAAAAGGTCCTCTTATCCAGTAAAAAATATTTTGCACAACATTTCCGTTAAGTTCAGTTTGTTCTTTTGTTTTTTTTTCTAATTCTCGCCCTAATACAACTGACCATCCATTTTCTTCATTGATGTTGAATACTGGCTGGCGTTTATATCTACACTGAGTGGACACCTTATTAAAGAAACCGCTCACTAACTTGAAAGGGTCAGGTAATGACGATAGTGAACTAACAGCAACGAATAGCTTATAAAAAAGTATGCTCGGTATCAAGAGAACTACGTATGAGTACAGTTCGCCGGAACACAGGTAAGAAAAAAAATTTAATCGACTTCGAACGAGACATGATTGCGAAGGCATGAAGAGCCGTTTCCAGTATTTCGGAAACTGGTAGATCCTTGGAATATCTCGTGCAACAGTATCGCGTGTGTTCGGAGAATGGCAGTTGGGCAAAAAAAAATCAAGCAATTAGCTCAACTGTGGACGGAAAAGACTTGTGGAAGAAAGAGGTAACAGGCGAATGAAATGAATCGTCTGCGGCAACACGATAGATTGTGGAGGAGGACAGGAACACGATAGATTGTGGTTGAGTACAACACAGTTGCACCAAAATGCCTATCGGAATGCTGAACACGACAGACCTTTTACCTGATTGGTTTTAACAGCGAGCAACCTTTGCTATCACTAAAAAGCAGGAAAGCGTGGATTCTGTGGGTACAGGAGCGTTGCAATGGACACATGATAAGTGGAAAAAGATCTCTTGGTCTGACGAGCCTCGGTTTTTTTTGCATCATGTTGATGTCAGCATGATAATATGGTGCAGGCAGGACGAATCCATGGACCCGTCTTTGCCAAGTAACAATCCTTCAAGTTGGTAGCCCAGAAATAACTGACACGGAAAAGTTCTCCTGGGAGACATTTGATCACCTAATATCTCAAACATTTTTTAATACCACGGGCTTCCTCAACATTTTAGCCGAGCAGGTGCACACGTCTATGGCTACAGTGTTTCCAGATGCAGATGAACACTTTCAAAAGAACAATGCACCCAGTCATCTCGCTTTATTGGTTTCCAATAGGCTCGGTGAACAAGATTTTGATTTCGTTTTGGTTCATTGGCCGGCGCAGGGACCTGATCTTAACCCCATCGAGAATTTGCGGACTAGATGGAAATGATCCATTCCAAGCCTAGAAACGCCACCATCCAATGTGAATCAACTAATCGTGGCTCTTCTGTCAGCAGGGGCCAATATTCCTGTGGAACGGTTCCAACACCTTATAGAATCTATGCCTATAACAATTTCGGCTGTGATCAAAGATAAGAGGAGAACCAATTCATTATTAATATGGTGTGTCCAATATAAAGTGGACACAATATAAAGTATATAAAGTCCAATATATACCTCTCGATATTTTTTTAGTTTGGAGTAAACATGCTTATAGTTTATCAATATTACATACTTAAATAATATAAATTAGTAACGTTATGAAATTTTTTTAATAGTTTATTATAAATATTCATGAATTCTATTTTCAAAATCAGACTGTGACGTATGATGGTGAGAATAGAAATGACGATATTAGCACTAAGTTTTAAATAGAGAACATTCAAATAGCTGAAACCATTCAGAATACGACACTAAGCTCACTTTAAAACACTTTAAAAAATGACGATACTATGACCTCCCAGAATATGATAAAGATCAATG
>JAFIDM010070480.1:0-13679 GCA_023159025.1 Thereuonema tuberculata
ATGTCTAAAGGAACCAATGTCATGATTATATCTAAAGTAACTAATGTTATTATTATATCTTAAGTAACCAATATCAAGATTACGTCTAAAGGAACCAATGTCATTATTATTATGTCTAAAATAACCAATGTCATGATTATGTCTAAAGGAACCAATGTCTTGATTATGTCTACAATAACCAATGTCATGATTATGTCTAAAATAACCAATGTCATGATTATGTCTAAAGTAACCAAAGTCAAGATTACGTCTAAAGGAACCAATGTCAGGATAATGTCTAAAATAACCAATTTTTCGTAACAAACAATGAAAAATTGAGAAACAAAGTAACAGTTACAAAACACTAAAACCTAGGAAATTAAATTAAAATCACAAAATTTTCCAGTGTTTAGTGTTTTGTAATTGCAAAAATCACTATTGATCTGTTGATAAGTGGATTATTGCAACTCATTATACATAACCATGACATAATAGCAATTTCATGAAGTAGCTGCAGTAAATCAAACATATTCAGAATCATACTTTTAGGCTAGGCTTTATTTGTAACTCTTGTATTGTCGTACTTGATACTTTTTTTAAATATTTGTAAGTTTATAATCATGAATATATTTATAGAACATTATTTGATGTATCACTGTTTATTGTGAATATTGGCTTAATAATTTTAATTTACAAACTTAGATGTTAAGTAAAATAGATTTCAGAATTTTATTTTATTTTATACTTTTATGTATCACAAACTGAAAATGAGTGTCACAGAAATATTCTCATTGTTACTTATATTTCTGTATGAACTTTGAAAACCTTTTTATGATAAAGAGCTTCATCTTTTTATTTATAATTTAGTTTCTGTAAGAAGTTAATTTTTAAAATAATTTAATTTCCGAAATTCTTTTATTCAGGTGAAATTTCGGTATTATATCTACTAATGGTTTGGAAGTATAAATGGACAGAGATGACATACAGCTTATACAATACTGCTTTCTGTATTGTTGATACAATAGGCAAGTAGTAAGTTGTGAAATATCAGTTGAATTTCATGGAATGTAAAATTTTGTAATTTTTTTTACTGTAAGTTTTTTTGGGAGACCAAATTGTTAAGTTTATTTAAATTAATGAAATTGGTATATTGTTTTTTTTTTGGCAAATTGAAATACATTTTGCAGTATTCTCCTTCAAATAACTTTCGCAATCGTTAGTTCAGCTTAAGATACACTCTCTGTGTCATTAACATAAACTCGGCATCCCTAAGTGACCATAAGCTCCATCATCATCATCATCATCATCAACATCATCATCAGCCAGTACAATCCCCATCCGGAGTACAATCTCCTCTCCTAGTTTCTTCCATCGTTGCCTTCAAAAGTTTCCAAATCAATTTTTTTAAATTATCCTTAATTGCGGATGACTTTCAAAATGCCGATTGGATAATTTAAATTCAATCGAATTGAATGAATTTGACTATTATCAACTTAAAAATTTGCCTCCGTTTTTAAATATTTTGGAAGTCAGTTCACAATTTTGCAGTGAACAGAGAATAAGGCATCCCGTGCAATTTGCATTATATCAAACACTTGCATTGTTAAAAGTGACACTACTATTAATTTGCGCTCAAAGCTCTTTTACTAAAGCCTTTATATTTCAAGGATGAAGCGATGCCCGCATTGTGTTCATTTAATGTATCGAGGTGGGGGGGGAGGGCATTTTATACCATTGGGTCTTCTCTGAGTAACTAGGCTTCTAGAATCGAAGTGGCCATTGAGAGTATCATATTCGTTCTCAGCATTGTCGATTCAATATAGGTAGACCACAATTTCAATCAATTAACACTGTTTCCTCACCACATCTAAAATCGGAAGCAGCCAGGACCGGAAGTCGGATTTTTTTCTCCTACTTCCATGGAGAGTTCAAAGAGGCATGTTACCGGTTTTGACTCGAACTTCCGGTTTTGGAGGGTGTTTAATACGCACACACAGACAAAGGAATTCTTATATCTCTTCCTTGCGGTGTTACTACTTTAAAAAATTAGCTTTCTTTGAAGAAACGACAAACAGAAAAGAAAAATCAATGAAAAGCAAATTTAATGTCCGTAATAATTCATAAATTGAGAGAAAAAAAATCACAACCGGGCAACAAATATGCCTTCGCACATTGAGCCAACATTAACGGGAATTCTGAATAGCTGTTTCATCCTTATTAGGAATCATCAGCAGAATTTACCCTTGATGTTTGGCTCAGTTGCGCGAAAGCTTTATCTAAAAGCATCCTCGATCCCGAGAATGGGCTGCCGAGATAAAAAACAATGAAATAAAAAATAATCCTGTGAAATCCACAGTATTAAACCCTTGTCCTTTCACTGAAAGGCACTAAGGAATTTAATTACAAAAAAGAAACATCAAAAGTTCAATGAAAGCAAATTTAACGTTCGTAATTATTCATAAATAGAGAGAGAAAATCCCAACCGGACAATAAATATGCCTTCGCACATTGAGCCAACATCAAAGGGATTTCTGAATGGCTGATCGAGAATGCTTTTAGGTAAAGCTTTTGCGCAACTGAGCCAAACACAAAGGGTAAATTCTGCTGATGAATCCTAATGAGGATGAAACAGCTGTTCAGAATTCCCGTTATTGTTGGCTCAATGTGCGAAGGCATATTTGTTTTCCGGTTGTGATTTTGTTCTCTCAATTTAGGAAAGAGAAATGTTCAAAAGAAATGATAAAATGATGACTATTTACAATAAAAAGAGCTCCCTGCTAGTTGTGCGAGGATCGCACACAGGATGCAGCTAGCAGGGTACTCTTTTTAATGTAAATTTCATTTGAAACGATTCTACGCACATTAAATTATTATGCTAAAAATGTTCAAGCTGAATACTATTCTTCGCATTCTCAGTAGTAACCTGTGTTTCAAATAATGGATATTACGAAAGAATTTGTGTGGGTAACTTACTCCTACCCCATTTGCAAGAAACCTTATTCACCTTGGTTTTAAATAGATGTTTAAATTTGGATGCTTTAGAAAGATTGGAATTCTTTCTAATTAATAAAAAACTAATACATGTTTATTGAGACATTGAAAGTCACACTTTAAAGACTTGATACAAAGCCTTAGTTAATATAATCTGGACCCTTCATCTGGAATTAAATCGTAATATAACCATAATGTATTAGATATTAATATATGAATATATTATGTATCTATATATATTAAGACATTGAATTGTAATAGGTTTTTCAAAATTAATCTGATTTAGAGCTTTAAAGAAATACTGTTTAAATAATTTCAGAATACAGAAATGTTTCAATCAGAGAATTTCTTAATATGATTTATTTATTTTATATATTCGTTAATTTACTTCGATATAGTACATGAAAATTAATGGCTTTATTATAATACTAGCTAAAATACCTTTTTTTCGTACTGGTTGCAAAATCAGATGTCCTGATATGCTTGAGAAAGAAATCGAAATTTTTAGATTATTTCGAAATTTTCCCAGTTGGCAAAAAAATAACGTGATAGTTATAAAGTAATGTTACAGTCATATTTTGTAACTCGAGAGTTCTAGATATGAAATTAATGTTGAGATCCCACCTCTCTCTATCCTTCACACCCCTATAAAGCTACTTCAAACCTTCCGCAGTTGCTAAAAAAAAAAAAAATCACATAATTATTACAAATTAATGTTATGTTCTGATTTGGCAATCCGAAAACCCCCATGTGTCCTTCAACAAAGTTTGCCCCCCCCCCCCCCCCGTTGAACCTTTTAGGGCTCGATATCGAAAATTCAATCAAATAGCTTTGTCAAATCTTTCGATTTCGACAAAGAACACTCATGTGAAATTTTGTATTTCCAACTAAAGCGGTTTCAGAGATATGCGTACTCTTCACGAAAGTTTGCCCCCCACCTTTACACCCCTTAGGGAAGGTTAATCAAAATCCAGATAGCTTACTTTTTTCAGTTAATACCTAAGGAAGAATTCTCTCAAATTCCAGTTCCTGACTGTATGGGAAAGAGGAGAATTAGTAATGAGTCAGTCAGTGATGGCTTTCGCATTTATACATATAGATTAAGTAGCACTACACTTGAATGTTTTTCAATGTACTAATTAAATGCATTTTTAAGAGCAGGACTTCGTGGAAGAACTTAAAACCTACTTTCTATACGTTTTTCCTTTTTTTTTTTTGCATTTTAAAATTGTAAATACAAGGTAAATAATACTCCACAGATTCTACAGAAAGTAAAAGAGAAGAACATTCTGTAGTAAAATAAAATATTGAAAATTCGATATCTCTTATAGATAACTTTACATCCAACCCAATTAGCAACATTTTTGCTTCTTGTAGTGATTAATAAAAGTTTTTCGAAATTTAGGTACTTTCTGCATTCCTGTGCTCATGTCCAAATTAAAATTATCCAATGGAGGTTTAGGTATAATATCCCTTGTAGGACGCATTGCTAACAGTCTCATAATTGCATTTAGCACTCAAGTATGGATGATTTTTGCTGGTATGGTATCAGAAATTTTTATCTATTTTCTTTATACTAAATTACTTTCAAAACGATTACATTTATATTATAAATTATCAATCAAATTTCGAACATCTTAAAACTGATTAAAAGAAAACTTCAATAATTTTGTTATTTATTTACCACTTTTACAAGCGCCGTATAATCTGAATAATAATTTTAATTTCTTCTTCAAAAATGCATTAATGGCAATGGAAATACTACCAATAAAACTGTTTAACTTGTGTATTGTGATAATTTTTTTTTAGGTTCCACTTTCTTGGTTTTGTTTGATGCAATTGCAATTGTTACTCGTTCCATGATGTCTCAATTTGCTTCAGCTCAAGAACAAGGTAAGACCTGACATTAATCTCTGTTATTATAAAGGTTTATCTCCTGTAGGAGAAACTAATAATGAGCAAATATTTCCACTCTCTTATAGTTTAGAAGTTTTTCGGATAACTTCAGTATACATAAAAATCACGTTCAGCTTTATATTTCTGAAGAAGTTAATAAAAAACATTGAAAAAAAAGCAGATAACATAAAAGACCATTAAAGACCATAAAAGACTGTGTAAGGTCACGTTCCAATTTCCCTTCCAAATAGAGGCTACTGGTGTGTGTGCGTGGTTTGGGATTCCGTCCAGCAGGCAGCGCAGATTTTTTCCGATTATCAGATAGGAACCTTTTTTTTTGTAAAAGATAACGATTTGCTGCAGTAGAGGTTTCTGTTTTGTCCTGGCAATAAGCGACATACAGATTTCCAAACGTCTAGTCTTGTTGGCCTTTGTCAAATCATGAGGCCCGCAAGTGTCTAGCTTTTGACCTTACCCAATGCAGGAAGACGCCGAACAACTGTTGTCTGATGGACACCTACCTCTGCCGCTATCTCACGACAAGTTTTTCGGGTTTCAGCTAACCAAACTTAGCAGAACAGCATCAGAAACTGCAAGAACTAGGTGATCTCGGGCTTTGTTTTGAGATCTGTATCTTCTCTTCGAAACTTCACAAACCGTCGCCGAATAATTCGTTCGTTGGATATGTTCTCCCTGAACGCATTGTTAATGTTTTCAGAGGTCACTTTAGCAGAATGTCCCACCTTAAATTCATAAAGGAAAATGACTATCTATGTCCAAACAAACTACTCCGGGAACTTGTTAATCACACACGTAGTAGCTACTTATGGTACTTATTACTTCGCGTAATATCCGCTGGGTATTACATCCTGTGGATGCTTCCATTCCGCTGGGGAGGGGGGCAGTCTCTAAAGCTATTCCGCACCGGACATTTCATTCGCATCAACCCAATGTTT
The DNA here is from genome assembly GCA_023159025.1 of Thereuonema tuberculata. Taxonomy (NCBI): domain Eukaryota; kingdom Metazoa; phylum Arthropoda; class Chilopoda; order Scutigeromorpha; family Scutigeridae; genus Thereuonema; species Thereuonema tuberculata. Next base: position 5,823 of record JAFIDM010070480.1, read on the forward strand.
ACATTAAGAAGAATTATCCTGAGGTTTAATCCGACTTAATTGATTGTTAATTAGTATAAAAATGTCATAAAAGTTACAAATTTAAAATTTATTTTGTTAATGTGACTTTAATCAATATTAACAAATTATATTAAAACGAATAATGTTCAATTGCAATATTTGAAGAATGTAATGTAATGTACTGTAATTTTATTAAGTTTTTTTCATTTATTCTTGTAGGAAAAATATTTTCAATGATAGGAATATGTGAAATGGCCTCGCCACCAATAGGGAATATTTTATATTCACAAGTTTATAAATCAACTTTACTAGTGTTTCCAGGAGCTTCATTTGTTATGTCCGTGGGATTATTTGTAATATTATTGGCTTTATTAAGGTACTTTAAAATACTAAAATACTTCAAAGAGTACTTTGATCTACAGATGTACAAAAAATATTTTATATAGTATGTAATTAATTAATTTTAAATGATTTTTGCATGTTTAATATTTCTTTAATTTTGAAAATATAAATTAATTATTATTTATTTTTATATATTTTTTTTAACTATTTTATAAACGGTTCAGACATAAATATCTTAGCACATTCTATTATAGAATTACTTTGGTAAGGCAATATTTTATTCAAGTGTATGTGAGCCGATTTAACAAGCTAGTATTTATTAAAGATCAGATTAAAATATTACATATTAATCTACTGCCGAAATTTATAATAGAACGGGTGATTGAACATAAATAAACGAAAGATTACTAATTTCCAATCAATCTATGTAGTTTCACACTGTTGCCTTCGATTTATTGTACAAGTTAAAACAAAGTAACAAAGGTTATCAATTGAATTAGATAATGAGTAGCATTACTGATATCTACTGATAATATTGTATACTTCTGGGTTTACTAAAAGTTTATTTTTAAACAGAAAATCAGGTCATTCCTAACAAGATTCTTTTTAGTGCATTAAACATAAAATGATGAGAATTTTTATGAATCTATTAATTATATAATAAAGATGAAATTAAAATGCAAAATTTTTAATTTGGTTGATAAAGCTATAATTGTATTTATTGAAATAAGTTAAAAATCTTTCAATCAGCAGCTGTAGTAATCAGCAACTTTAAAAGTAAAATAAAATAAAAGTTCTAAGTTTAATTATACTTCAATGAAAATTCTGAATATTAGAGTGATATTCTTACTCTAATCTTCAGAATTCTCATTGAATATAATCTGAATATTAGAATTAACTTAAAGAGATGTATAGTTGAGAGAGAAAACTTTAGGGATATGTAACTTGCAATTCTCAGTTTACAATTTTTCCACATCTGCGATGCAAAATCTTTACCTAAAGCTATCAAGAAATGCTCAAGTGAGAAGATCCTGAATCAATGGTTTCTTTTTTCAGTATTATTATTTCAGTATTTATTAGTATTATTTATTTTGTTTATTATTTATTTATTTATTTATTTATTTATTTATTTATTATTATTTATTGTTTATTAGTATTATTTATTTCCAGCACAAATATCAAAAATAGCTCAGTGAATTTGTGTTTTGTTTAATTATGTGCGTTCTTTAATTTATTTTACTGTAAAAATGTACTAAAACGCACGTTAAGTCTTTTGTCCTATTATTTATTTTGTTCATTTATTTATTTATTTATTTATTTATTTATTTATTTATTTATTTATTTATTATTAGTGCTATTTATTTTATTTATTATTTATTTATTTTATTTTATTTTATTTTATTATTTATTTTATTTTTTTACTCAAATTATTACTTCGAACAATAGCTCTAACTCATCTGATCAAATCAATATTTTACAAAACATATAAAATATCGCCAAAATACATTTACCACAGCCGACATACAATCAAAATTTCATGGTTTTCGTTTGAATTTTAATTTCAATGGAAAAAAAAATATTATTCCTCTCCTGAAGTTCAAGGAAGCAAAACTTGGAAAGTACATTTGTGAAAATGATGTATAATTTCATAAAATTATTTGATAACTAATATTTTTCGACCATTAGTTTACAACAACTTTTAATAAATTTGTTGTAGATACTTAATATGTTACAAACATAAAATTTAGTCATTGCAGTTTTTTAGAACTCAATATTTTAATTTTTTCATTTCATTTTTCATTCAAAAACATAGTATAGCAAATATAAATATTTATAGAAGAAAAATATAATAATAATAGAAAAATAGCAGTATTTGTTTTTATTTATTCGAAATGAATTATATTGTAATTATAATGCTTACAAAGATTGAAAAAGATAGTTATTCAATAATAGTAATTAGTTTTATATTTCAGTTTTGTTATCTTGGATAGACGGAAATTCGAAAAAGATGAAGAGAAGAAAAGTGAAAATGGAATCTATCTTATTTCTTTCACAAGAATTCCACCAATCGAATGATAATAATTTACAGCAACTAAGAATCTTTTTATAAATGTTTTGATTTCGAAAATCTGTAAATTTTAGATTATTTAAATTAGCACTTACGATGCCCTTGCATCAGTATTAGATAATCCAATAATTACCAATAAACTTTTCAAATTAATATTATTATTAGTTTCACAAAACAAAAATTTCAATTCAGTGAATAATGTGTTCATCTTCATTCTCCATAATCTCTCCTCATCGTTACTTAATTTTCCGGTTGTGACTTGGAGTTTCAACGAAGAAGTTATCAATAAAAACATCTGGTAACTTACACATGATCTTTATCTTTGAAGATGAGATTTTACTTCCATTTTCATACAATATACGAGTACATCATAGACGACATCACACAGATGCAAAAAAATTTATACACTTTCTTCTTAGACAATGGAAACCACTCACACATTTTAATAGATTAATTGAAAACACCTCTAGAATAAAAATAAAAGTTATGAGATGTGCATGACAGTTCTGGGCTATAGTGTTTTCAAGATTATATATAATGTTAAATTTTATAATAATGCAGAAAAGTTAATTTTCAATAAATAAGAATAGTATTAAAGTAATCGCTTGGTTTCATTATTTTCTTCCTTAAATGAATACTTTAAACAATTTGTAAGCTTATTTTTTGTTAAATGCTCCTCACAGCTGTTTGAATATTGTCAATGATTCTTTTATGTATTGAATTAGGAATTGCAATCAATTAAATACAAATTTAACATGTAAAAAAAAAAATTAAGTCTAAAAATAGTGGAGTCGAATAAACAAGTAACTAAGAATAAACAAAAATAGTTAAAGGGTGTATTGAACAAAAAACTAAACTTTTTTAAAATTGCAATTTGTAATAATACGACTGCAACGTAACTATAATTTAATTCATTGTTTATTCCTGGCTAATTAAAGAACAACAATTTTCAAAGGATTCATATTCCAATAAGCTTAAATTTGGAGGTAAATAAAGCAACTTACGCATTTTGTTTTAGTAAGCTACTTTGTGCCAAATTTTCATTGTATAACTTCTAGTTACTATTTTGATTGGAATTCGTAAAAAGTTTTTCGGTGACGTTAACTTTGGAACTTATGTAAGAAGACCGTGTTTGCTATAGGTTGTATTAATGTATTTTGTTGTTAAGGAAAGATTGTGATTGTTATTCACATGTTTGATATATGTTGTATAAATGTATTTTGTAGTTAAGAAAAGGTTGTGATTGTTGTTCACGAAAGTTTGTACCATGATTGTTTATGATTGGAATTCTGTTTGAAAATGTTAGAGAAAATGTTAGTTTCTCTACATTTTGCTGTAGTCTCCGTGAAGAAGATTCCTGCTAAAGGAATTGAAATATTGAGAATTAAAGGATATGATTAAGGAAGAAGAGGTTTTTATGATTTATTTATATTTAGAAGGAAGATGAATTTTGGATTTTTCATGATGTTAGTAGTTACTTGAATCGCATTGAAAATGTCATAATTCATAACAGTAGCACACACACACGGCAAACCACAATCACAGATTTTTTTAATAGGAAATAAGCTCACATTTGCACTATATCTATTGCAGAATCAAGTATCTTTCCTTTAAAATGGTGTCTAAATGTTTCCCCATCTCATAAATCATTTCCCGTCTATAGCGCTAACCCGCTTATTACGCTTGTAGGTCATGGTCCCTTGACGAGCGTAATAACGGGGTTTTACTGTACTTCAAATGTAAAGCTACATTGTCTCTAATCCGTAAAGATACATGCCAAGTGTAAAGAAGTTCCATCCATTGGTTCAAAAGTTTTTCGGTGAGTGAAACACACACTCAATATCCGTAGTATTCTGTCCAGAGACAGATCTATGGAATTCACGTGGAACACCTGGGGAAAGATACTGGGATGGTTTCCCGTTGCCTGCCCAGGACGCCATTAAGGAATGACGTCAGACCGAAGAGAAAGTAAAGAAGAGGCTAACAGCACAGGAAAGGAAATTGAAACAGCGAAGCCACGGTCGGAAATCGAACCCGGGTGCCGACACAATGCCCGCACGGCAAACCGCCGCAAAGACCGCTCGGCCACGCCGGCACGGCGCACACTCAATCTGATTGATTTAATCAGTCTCCTAAATTAAAAAAAAAGTGTTATAAAAAAAGTAAAATAAAATAAATTGGCCAATTCTAAATTTGTGCTAGCTTTATGTCTGTGAACGTAAGAAGTTGTGATAGATTATTCAGTATTTCAGTATTACCGTTCGGTGTAATAAATTATACTGAATTTCAGTATACAATATAATTATCCAGTATAAACAATCTCCTTTCACACGAAATCTTGGAACAGTAAAATAAAATCAGTCTTGTGGATTTGAATCCAAGTCTTTCAAATAATTAAAAAGCAGATTGTAAGATACACAAGTTGATAATTCTTTTGGCATCCGGTGCAAAGACTTACAATTGGTTCCCTCAAACCATCTTTGGCAAAACCAGAAAGGATTAGATGATCCAACAAAGAAAAATTTATTTGCAAAATGCATAATAAAATTTCTTTTCAAATATATTCATCTGACGTCCATTGGATTGACCGCAGTGGAAGACCACTCTTTCCTCATATTCCTCTGTGCTATTGGGAAGGCTATAGTTGTTTTCAAGAAATGAAGTTCATCAGATTACGAAAATATTCTTAAGTCATGTCTGTAAGTCCACGTGACTGAAGTTAGTCAAAGTAAAACAAAGAAAATAAAGTAAAAATTATAATTAAAAAAAAAGTTTATGGAAAAACAATAATGGCTCGACCAAGATCGTATAAAGAATTATAATACTATACAACATGCATTATTTTTATACCATCCAAAAACAGTTTATAGCAGTTCAATTTTTCACCAATACATGTTGCCGCGATGCTTGGAATGATTAAACTATGAGTAATTGACCCCTTATATGACCTGGACCTTACTCTCTTAGACTACTTGGTTTGGTTAATTGTCCAGGAATAGAGCTTTGATTGCAATTGAAAGAGATATTTACTAAAAAAAAATAGCAATCTTTATTTTTTATTTAAGATAGAAGAAATGAAAATGAAGTATATTTGTTAAAAAGTACTTCTTTGTGTAGGTTAAAAACGTCTGAATTGCTGTTTTTAGCGACCCATTTGGGAGCTATTGCGATAGCAACTAAAATCGTAGCTATTGCGTTTCACCTGTCCGTCCGTCCGCGTCTTTCAACCCCTAACAACTCCTGAACTGAAGTTCGGATCGACAAACGGTTTTCAGAGGCCCAAACAACGTAGGAATAGGATATTTTCAGGGTCGAGGTATTTGGAACTGTTGTCATCTCTTAAAAACTTCCGAACGAAAGGTCGGATCGACCATCGGACTTCACCATCGTGTTCAGAGGCTCAAACAACGTAGGAATAGAGTATTTTCAGGGGCCAACGCTCTCCCATTTCGCGATATTTGGCATTGTTTTCATTAGATTTACTCTATTAGCTTAAATGTTAGTAATGCAACCATTTCATTTCAGTTGTCAGTTGTAGATTGATGCTTAATGTCTCCGACTCATATAGGCTACTGCATGTTATCGGTTCGACATCTACATTTTCTTTTTTTTTTTCTTTTTTTCTTATTTGTCTATCTTTTTTTGTTTTTTTCCTAACTTTTTTTTTACTTTTTCTTATATTAATGTACTTCTTTTTTTTATTATATTTTAAAATTTTTTATTATGGATCGCCCTTAAATTTATGCTTCGGCACAAAATTATATTCACTTGTTTAGGATGTGGAGAGGTTTTACTAAAAAAAACTGTGCCGCTGTAAAAGATGAACTTCTTATACTTCCGACCAAAGAGCAGATCTCTAGGGAATATGATAGAACCTTTTTCATATTTAGTACGGAGTGCAATTATCAGTATAAGGCGTCGGGTGATAGAAGGCAGCGTAATGAATCTATTTTCTTGTTCTGCCAAAGACGGGGTGTGAACAACTTGAGAACCGCTACTGTTTCACCCCGGGCTCCCAATTTACAACCAATAAATAATTGAAAAACTTTAAACCTTGCTGTAAGATTGTAGGGAGATTCATAAGAACTTATACTGAAATACTTGATTTTGTTTATTTCAAATGTATTTAACTCAAATTTGTAATTCAAATTTAAAATTTAGTACTTGAATACTTATACGGATTTGTTTTAATGAAATAAGTATTTTGTGAGTTTTTAATAGTATTCAATGTTATTGTATTAAAAATATATATTAGTTCATGATATTTTTTAAACAAGAAAAATTTATATTAAAGTAATAAATTTATTTTCTAAGCAAAGAAATTTATTAATAACATAATACTGATCTGAATAATTTTGCTGATTCGCACGTTGAAGTCAGCAAACAGATGTTAGAATGATTTGTCTGAGTTCATAAAATGGTCGGTTTTAGCAATGAAATCCATTTGTAAATCTTCAAAACTTATTATAAACGTTACCATCTTACTGCAGTTAAAGCAAACAAATTGCTTTGAAAGCAGAATCGTGATATATGTGATTAACTGGTTTATTACAAACTTTTATGTTCTTCTTTTTATGCCATAAATTTTTTCTAAATAAACACGTGGAACAGCTGTGGTTTCGTAATTCAATGTAAATCTCTTACCCTAAAGATATATAAAAAGACTATGAATCTAACAATCGTCCTCTAACATGATGTTAACCACCTTCCCTAAGCTTCTTTTAGTGCTGGCTGCTGCTTGGAAAGGTAATAATAATTTGCTATTCAAAAGAGCTAATTCTAAATTTAATTGGCATAAATTGAATTCAAGTGAAAGAATGAGCTTATTAAATTTTTTTTTTAGTTCTAATTATTTCGATGTGTCTAGTTTTATTTTTATATCTATTTTATAAGATTTAGTATTTAAGCGGTCAGCTACCCTGGGAACATGAAACTCTGGGGGAAAGCAAATTTGAGGGGTAGAGACTGGAAGGGTAATCGAGCTATATTATAAGTTGGACTGTTATTGCTTTTATAGGGTCCAATTTAACGTAACAAGAAAATCCGTCTATCAGTGATATATGTACAAACACAACAAACAGGATAAACAAAGGAAAACAAAAAAAATATTGTAGTGGAATGGTAAGACATCGTATACTGAGTCCATTACGAGAGTTCTAAACATTTGTTGTATTGCTAGCTACACGACTAATTATTATACGAAAAATTGTAACAAAAAGTAAAATAACAACAACAAACAAAACGTGCAATTGTAACTAAAGCGTGTCGGATTTAGCATGTCCATCTCTTCAATCTCATGAGTTTTCACCATAACAAACAACAGTTCCGTTTCCAACATTTTTGAATTCATTTTTGGTTTCTTTGCCTGACGAGAAAGTTCGAATACTGGAACTTTGAAATGTCGCCTTGTTTTGATTTTAATTGTTAATATGTGTCTAATGAAGCAT